>NW_023611020.1:0-133588 GCF_013339725.1 Rhipicephalus microplus
GCTGACTATAATGACAATATTTTGTTATCTAATTACGTAAACGACGTGAACCGGTGGCAAAATAGACAGTAAAGAATAATTGTTTCCTCCTCATTACAGAAGCTATACACAGCAGAAAGCGCTGGACTTGCTCCATGCAGGTAAATAGAGGGTGGTAACCCGGCCGCAAAGTTTGGGTATAACCACTTTCTTTATTCTCGACCGCGATAACTCACTGTTCGAGGGAAACAAGAGGTACTTTATTCTGTAGAATCTGTCAAGACTGGGTCTAAGAAACATTATTTATGTCAATGGGCGGAATCTCGCAAATATAATGTACGGAGTTAGCGGGAAAACGCGAAAGATCGGCGCCAGAGGTGCCGCCTTTGCGAGAGAATGAGCGCTTTCGTTTAAAGACAAACCTTTGTGACTTGGTGCCCAAAGGAAGTTGTGAACGTGCGTAAGCAATGTTTCAAAATCGCGAATTATCTGGTAAACTACTGTTTATATAGGACCGGCACACAAGCCGATTGACGATTGATATGTGGGGTTGAACGCCCCAAAACCACCATATGAATAAGAGAGACGCCGAAGTGGAGGGCTCCGGGAATTTCGACCACCCGGGGTTCTTTAACGTGCACCCGAATTTGAGCACACGGGCCTACAACATTTCCGCCTCCATCGGAAAAGCTGCCGCCGCTTCCGGGATTTGAACCCGCGACCTTCGGGTCAGCAGCCGAGTACTTTAGCCACTAGACCACGCAGACATAGAAGCTGCGACATGCGCATTAGGTGACTGTCTAGGGCACATGTACATGACAAAACTACTATAGTTACATCTTTCTCTCGTTGAAAAGAAGTAAAGTACACAAACAGTAAGATACAAAAACAATGTTAGAGGAGGATTACACAAGGGGCTATCACTGCCTTCTCTCAGGCTGGGGATAAAGTTGTAGGGCTCTACAAATCGGTCACTTCGGTGAATTGTGTCCGCTTGTGGCAGCACCGTATCAGGATCAGGCTGAGGAGTTGGCGCAGGCGAGCGAGTCACAGGGTCAGACTGTGGCTGCAGTTCTGTGAGATGCTCCCTGGTCTGCCTCAGTTGTATGCTTGGTGTGGCTAGATTGTAGGACCTTGCTGTACCTGCAGGGCCGATGACCAATGCTGGGGATCAGATCCTGCTTGCGGTGTTGTATACGAATACTGTAGAACTGCAGGGAACTCCAAATTTTTCTCAGAATGATAATATTCCTGGCACGCTTTGTCTCGAACATGTCCACCTTGTCTGCACCGCTACCTGATCTTTTCGAAAAAGACGCTGCATGGGCCTGGACAGACCAACAGGAAGAGAGCTTTCGCCCACTTCCAGAAACACCCATACGGGCTCCTGTACTTGCGTGTTTTAACCAAGGAAAACCTGTGACATTGTCAATGGACGCCAGTCAGCGTGGTGTAGGAGCTGTTCTTCTCCAGGATGGGCATTCGATTGCCCATTCATCGCGTTCGCTAACCGAACACAGCAACAATACGTACAAATTGAAAAGGAAACGCTCGCCATTGTTCACGGCTGCACAAAATTTGAAGATTATGTCTTTGAGCAGTCCAAAGTTATTGTCGAGTCTGTTTAGAGAACATAATTAAAAAAAAACACCGCGTGAGTTTCCACTGGCATTGCAACGCATGAGGCTTGTTTTTACAAAGTTTCCCAATCAAAGTGACTTAAAAATCAAGTAAGGAGCTTCCTAGCCAACGCTCTTTCTCGCTTCCGAAGTCCTACTGAGCTCAAGGTGAGACAGAGAAATTTCATGTCAACATAATTTCTTCTCTTTCTGCGTGAGACCAACAGCTCGAGAGCATTCGCAACGAAACCAACAAAGATGCTGCCAAGATAGAAAGACATCGGACATGCACATGAACGCGCTCATTCCCGGGGATACACTCGTGGCCAGGCACCCACGTGATAGTCACCGGGTGGAGAAGTGAAGAAATGTTGCTGAATATGCGTGAGACTGACTTTGGTGGAATGCTTTGATGGAAGTATCGATAAGCGTTCTTGGAATCAGTGCAAATTTCGTTGATGGTAGAATATGCGGCCGCATGTACACTGCTAGGGCTAGTGCAACCCACGTCGGGGCGTGCCGTTTTAACGGACGCAGAAATACTAATGCTTCCGTCTTCTTTCATGGCAGCAGCCGTGGCCGTTTCTTCAAGTGGGCCTACCGCAGCATCGACATAGAGGACATCTTTACAATTTTTGTACCACCGTATGTAATAATCAGTGCGTGCCTTGCGTCGGCCCGGATGGCGTTGTGGATTTATGTTGCACGGCAATGGTTTGAGTTGCATGCGTGCCGCGACCCTTATTGGAATAGGCGACCATGCTTTGTTACGAATCGTGTCGCTTGATTTGAGTCCCAGGGTTCAGAGCAGGTTCCGCCCTGTAGGTGTCCGAGAAGGCGCAAGAGTTGATTGCTTCTCTGTGCCTCTATTATTTCTTGCACTGTATTATACAGACCGGTCTCTAGAAGGAGAGTAGTTTTGGTGCGCATCGGCAACCTCAATGCGTTTTTAACCACCCGCCTGATTATACTGTTAGCCCGTTCCATTTGCTTTTAAGTGGGGTGGTGATACAGAAGATGATAAGTGAGGCGACGTACCACCAAAGCTTCAACAAATTGCATGGCGTCCTTTTCAGATAGACCATGATTGCGCGACGCTATTCAGCGGATGGGTCCTGAAATTTGCTTTATCTGATTATCAATAATGTTCAAGGTGTAGTTTGCGACTAAGTTTGATTGTATGTGTAGACGCAATACCCCCATTTTATGTACTCTTGGCGCAGGTTAACAATGCACATGCTGGTCAATGCTTGGGTGTTGCATGCGGGGTTTAATTCGTAACTCCGACTTTTCTGGCGAACAGTGGAGACCCACTGTGCTAATATGCCACTTGATGACGTTGATGGCAGTTTGTAGAACGTCTTGTGCCTTCCCATTAGAGCCATGGCACACCCACAGAGTCATATCATCAGCGTAAAATGCATGCTGCAATCTAGGAATATCAGCGAGCTTTTTGGCCAATGGGGCAAGGCTACATTGAATAAGAGTGGCGATAGGACAGCCCCTGGGGTGTGCCCCTGTTTGGGAGGAAAAAAGTGGTGGAGGTGAGTGTACCTAATCTAACCTCGGCAGTGCGCTTTTCCAAAAAAACTTTGACATAATGCCAGGTCATACGACCACAGCCAGTTGTGGCCAATGTCCTGAGAATGTGTTCGTGACTGACATTGTCGAAAGCGTTTTGTATGTCTAATGCGAGAATGACTCTGGTTTGGGCTGTCTGCCATTTTGGGTGAAATATACACTTTTTTTTAACATGCAAGAGCACAACCTGTGCCGATAGGTTAGGGCAAAAGCCAAACTGGGTGTTAGGAAAGAATTGCTAGCTTCTAAGTGTGGCGGTAGTCGACGAAGAACAACATGCTCAAAACGTTTAACTACACAGCTCGTGAGCGAGATGGGTCGTAAATTTTAGAGAAGTAGTGCTTTGCCTGATCTTGGAATCAGATTATTATGTGCATGTTTTCAAACAGGGCAGTGTGCCCTTGCTCCAGTGTTCGTTAAAGAGATCGGTGAGCTCCTGTAGAGAGACGTTATCTAAGTTTCGGAGTAACTTTCATGTTAGACGACCCGGCCCTGGTGCAGTGTCCCGGGTAATACAAGCAAGGGCCTGTTTTACCTCTGCAAGTGTGATATCTGCAGCCAAGTTTTCGTCCGGATCCGGGGGTGTTAACGGGAGTGCGTTCGGATCCACCGGTAGGGGCTGAGGAATGTAAAGGTTTTTTATGTGTGTCATAAAGTCTGTGCCTTTTTGCTCTTCTAGGTAAATGAGCCGTTGGGTAGGGTGTGAATGTGATTTTTGGTCGACGTGGGATAAAGAAGGGCCCTTAGTATGTTCCATGTACGTTTTGAGCCAAGTGTTTCTTTCTGTGTCCCACAAAAGTTTTCCCGATTTGCTTTCGCTAACTGGGTGGCATACTGTGCAGCTTCCTCTGTCACTGCAGCAATACGTAGGCGAAGTTTGCGGTTTACTCTCTGATGCTTCCATCGTTTACAAAGGCTTCGTCGGGCCTCCTATAGATGGAGGAGATGGGGGTGAAGTTTAGGCGCATTTTAAGTGTTTTTAATCTTTTTACCAGCCATATCAACAGCATCTTGTATCCTTTGAGTCCAGGACTCTATAAACTACGGAGTGGTATCCTCCGCGGCGATATATGAGCGGAGTTCACCCTAGTCAACGAGGGTCTGCGTTTTAGGCCGGAAAATTTTGCAGTTTTGCGTTATGACAGTTCGAATCACATGGTGGTCGCTAGCTTATGTATTCGGCAGAACCTCATGTGTTTTTACTATTACATGTGCACTCACCATCATGAGGTCAGGTGTGGTATCCCTGGCGGTGCTAGTGCCTACACGCGATGGCACATAGGATCAGTAATTAGGGCAACTGCGTGGTGCATCATGGCGTTATGTACAAGGTTACCTTTCGGTGAGTTACTTATGCAACCGCATGCGGTATGGCGTGCATTATTGTCACACACTATAATGCGATGTGCGCACAGCGTTTGAGCAAGAATTTCGGGTATGCCGGTGCCCGTATCTCTAGGGGTTTTTATATGTTGATTACCAAGAATCCTTTACCCAATGTGTGATTCGACGGGATTATCTCAAGATCAGTGTGCTTGGTTCCTTTTTCTGAAGAGCTTCTCGTAGGGGTTCGATCTATGAATGGAAGGATTTTATGTAAGAGAATAGTGGTGCTTGATGTTAGCGATGCCACCTGATATCCTTGCAAAGAGAAAGGCACATACCCCGTCTCCTGCAGAGCCTCTATATGAGGTGGTTCTCCAGAGTGTTGAATGTAGGCGGCCAATTGAGAGTGTT
This sequence comes from Rhipicephalus microplus, assembly GCF_013339725.1. NCBI lineage: Eukaryota > Metazoa > Arthropoda > Arachnida > Ixodida > Ixodidae > Rhipicephalus > Rhipicephalus microplus. The sequence goes on from NW_023611020.1 coordinate 4,917, forward strand.
TCTTTCTGATGCTTCTACAAATCACCTGCCATATGTTGATATCAGATGGAGCTTGATTTCCGGATGGAGAAGGCAAACCTGCTCTTTCGAGATTTTGCTGATTGCTAGAATTAGCCATGTTGGGTCGTTGTGGGAGTGGAAACTTCCGATTGTGGACTGTTCGCCTGCTCCGTGTGCTGAGAGGAAGCGGCGGCAGATTTGCGTGATTATGCTTACGGGTTGGTGATGATTGAGCTTCAATATCGCACAGGTGATTAATTGCAGCCTCAATTTTTTCCATGCGGTGACTAAACATGGTCTTCATTTTCTGGAGGACCTGTTCTTGTTCGTTAATCAGTTGTGTTTGACAGCTTTACACTTACGAACTTTAGAACTAGTTGTGTGAGGCCTTGAGTGAATTCATGAATTTTGGGGTTTGGAAATACTGGGAACACGTCTGTTGAACGAGGGCTCGTGGATGGGGTGGTGTTGATTGTGAAGAATTTTGGGAGGCCTGCTCAACGGGCGAATTACCAGGGTTGGCCAGGATGTCCTGCTGACGCGGTAGCTGCGATTGAGGGGCTTCATCTAGGCGACCTCCTGAAGCCAAGCCAGATGAACTCGGGGTCGCTGCACTGGCCTCCAAGCCAGGTGAGTAGGTGGGCTCTTGTCGTGGAAGTGCTGGCCACGCATAACGTTGATTATACGTGGCCAGTATAATACGTGGCCAGTAATTATACGTGGCCAGTATTTCGCACTGCACTGTGAAAAAGGCGGTTGGTGGTTCCTGGATTGATGCGCAGATGCCTAGATGGGTGGAGGTGCTTGGGGTTGAATAGGTTGCGAGGTTGCTTTCAATGCTTTGAGGCTTTCGAGCGCTTGGATCTCCCACCGTGGCCTTCGCTGTTGGCGTCCTGAGGCCTCCTGCGAGGTTGGTTGTTTGTGAGCGACTGTTCAGAATGTTGTCTCAGTTGAGGGTCATTGGGCTTTTCTAGGAGCTGGCGTTCATCTCTTCGAACACGGGGCCCAGGTCTCCTTTGTCGGGCTTGGCACCCTAGGTCGATGGTGGGGTGGTGTTTGTCGGAGCCACAGGTTAGACAGCGCGGGACGCAACCATCATAGTGTTCGCTTGGGTTGAGAATGCTGCGATTTTCACACCGGCGTTTCTGTGGATATGGGCAGATGTCGTGTCAGTGGCCAGATCTGAGGCAGCAATGGCACACTTGGGTGACTGGTCCGAAAGGTCTGCATCGAAATTGTAAGCCTTCGAAGTAAACGTATCGGGGAACACGCTTTCCCTCGAAGGTGTAGAGGCATGCTCAATTCGTCCCGAATGGTCGCGCTTAGATAATATGATACTTCGGGGATAAGTGACGGTGTCCTTCATGAGGACGTCCTTTGTGGGTATAAGGAGGACTCCTCTGATTACTCCTTTGCAGGAATTATTTGGGAAAGCCATGTAAGCGGAAACTTAATACGATCTGCTTCCGAGCTTGAGCGTCTGCACATGGCACAGCTGTACCACGAGGTCTGGGTCTGGGGTGCTGAATAGGGTGATGTTTTCCTCCTTGCGTACTCGTATTCGCGCACCCATGGACAAGGGGGCTCGGAGCGCGGTTTGTACAGCAGCTTGCTAAGGTAAGGCCATTTCTTGTTGCAGAGATATGCCTCCTCTTATACTGAAGATCACCTTGTGGTCCTCTACGGGAAGGCGTGGCAGGTGAGGCCGGCCGGTTCTATGTCTGTGCTCGCGTTGGGGGAATGTGGCTGCTGGCGTCGCGGAGGCCTCCTCGGCAACAACCTTCTTTCGGTGAGCGTCGATCATCCGAAACCTTGGAGTGTGAGGTACGGATGGCCGCAGATATGTATTGTTGGACGCATCGGCAACACCGCTCAGAACGGGGGTGGAGTCGCTGGGCCCGACCTTGTCCATGGGCTCGAAGTCGTCAGCATACATGCAGTCCAGTTGGTCTGGTGAGTCACAATGGATGGTGGCAAACGCTAGCACAATAGAGTCTGACGTGACCGGTGTCCGTTGGCACGCCCCGGCGGACACCGGGCACCATGCTAGAACATGAAGTGACGAACACGACAGGTGTAAGCATCTGGCCTTAATTTTCTGCTTACAAAGCAGACTAGGGGAGAGGGGGGCTCTTCAAAACCATTCCGAGAATCGACTGCCAGTGCAGGATGCGTACGAAGGCTCTCACCGTCTCTCGAATCTTTGTTGTAAACAAGTGTGGTCATCTCACACTTGTAATGTAACTTTTTTTAATCATTCGGTTAAAACACATGCGCCACGTAAGGTGTGTCCTTGCATTCTACCTAATGCGCTTCAGGATATTATCATTTCGACCAACGTGTACAATGTCACCTATGTGTCCATGGCGTGCCCTTAATGAGAATGCTTGATAAGGCTTCCATTACAAAAAATACAGGAACTCCGGTTCCGTAAAGAATAGGTGGTCACCTCTGTTCCACTTACAGGATCTCCTGAGTGATTCGTGATCTGTGAGAATATTGAAGTGCTGTGTGTTACATCCCGTATATGTTCTCTTATTCGTACACGCCACTGAAGTGATTTCGTTACACCAGACAGTCGTACTCAACTGAAATGTTGTTACCAGTTTGCAATAAACTTCCTTGTCCTTAAGAACCTCGTAGCAGTGTCAAATTTGTTGAAAATTGTGAACAATCTTTGGTAAACAGAATATGTGGAGGCTGTCTTAGCCACAGAAGAATAAAACAGCTCGCAATAGTAAAGAACTTGATATTTAGCAGCTTCATACCACAGTGTGCGACCGAATGAGGCATGTTTTGTTGTACAGACAGCTCTCAAACGAGCAGAAAACTGCTCCTTTTCAGTACGCTAGGTCATTACAATTTTATTTCAACACGGAGAGATATGAGTGGCTGAATATTGCCCACCAATTCAGCTGACTCAGATGGCATTGATGAGGGCATCGTAAAGATACCATTCAGGGAATTGAAGTGACAGGCAGCGTTCGCCATGCGTTTATCCTTGCCATTACCCATTGAACCACAAAATTCGTTTCGGGATTGAAAACTAGGAAAAAAGAGTAACAGTCACGTAACAAATGATGAGGGGGATTCGAACAGTACCGAGAACGACTGTTATGGTGTTACGTTTCAGGTAAGCGGTCACTGTTGGATACCTGCTGCTGATGCGAAGCGGGAACTTTAGTATGCGAACGAAAAAAAAAACGAAGTGACATCGGCACACGCCGCTTTGTATAATAGGAACACGTCCACTATGCACTAATCTAACAGCATGCGCATATACTGGAAGTTCAGTTGCAAAGCGTCCATTATGCTGTAATTTATTATAGAGAAAATGCTCGTTATTTCGAAGTATAGGTGCACTACAAATCTGTTCAGATTAGGTGGACTTATAGTTATCGCGTGGATGCTGGAATATACGGACGTTTATTCAAGCAATATTTGGTTGATTATCACGCCATGATTCGCGGCAATTCACAAAAGGAGTTACCTCTGAACTCGTTATCGCATACTAGGGGCTAATGAAAATCTGCGGCTGAAGGTTAAGGTTAAGAAAGGTTAAGGATGTTGTAGGTAGCCGGCGGATCTTGCCTTGCATAATTTGCAGGCAATTGCCCCGCCCGGTTTCCTGTTTGCTAAATGAACCTGCGTCCTTTGTTCATTTTTTAACTAATCACGAGCAGGCTCTTGAAATAAAATCGTTCATAGCGCGACGTAAGCCTGCATAAGACAGCGGCCTTTGTGCTATTCCACGTGCAGTACTGTGCCGGTACTCTATCTCGCTGAACTATACACCAAACATAATTGTCACTTATCACCAGTCACATGCGAAGTCTGTAGCAATCAAAAATTTCAAGAGAAGTCGCGACACTTGTTTCCTGAAGATCGAGGAACCACGCCGAAACACAATATCAGTCACGCTGTCGCATGGTGAGCCTAACTGTTGCAGTTCCTCAAATAAACCTTGCCGTTCCTTCTTAAGCGCACAACATTTAAGCAAATAAGGTTCTATATCACCGTTTTCCTTGCACTTCGAGCACAAGGGCGTCGCGGACAGTCTGATCTTGTGAAGCCATGCTGGTGTACGCACTGATCCCGTTCAAATGCAATGAAGCAAGCAGGCCTCTTCCCTTGATAGCCCTTGTGTCACACTGGCTGGTGAGGCGTCAGCCATAACGACTAAAAACGCTTGTTTTTAGCTTCTCGTAAGATACGCTGATTGTCTTTGGGAGCTTTCTTCGTTGGTGTATGCTCCAGAGCACTCCGGGCAAGTCTGTCAGCCGCCTAATTACCCGCTATACCCACATGTGACAGAATTCATTGAACGTAATGTTTACACCCATGCCATGCAGGTCTTTAAGGATTCGCAGTGATCTTTTAGTGCATCGATCCAAAATCAATCCATGTTTTAGCCGCTGCAAAGCGGGCTTCCTGTCCGAGAACAGCACGACTTGTTGCTGCCTACAAAACTTCAGTTTTTTCAGGGCTGCTTGAATTGCCACGCTTTCGCATGCTGTCGATGAAACAACGCACTCGAGTCTCGCTGCCCAGTAAACCTTTGGAGATGGGATCACAAACGCTGCAGCACTTGCTCCGCGCACTATGTCGACTGCTCCATCGGTGAAAACTTTCAAATGATCGGCGTACTTTTCTTCAATATATTCAAGTACCAAAAACAGTATTTCTGCTGTGGGTGTGGAACGCTTGCTTTGCATCCGTGGAATCGTCACCTGGCAGTCTACATCCTCATGTGGCCAAGGTGGGTCTTGTCGAAGTTGTCTTTGTTTGGGGAAATCAATGATAAGATGGCGAAGGGTTGTAGGGCCACAAAAGCGCGGGATTCCATGCATCGCCGAAGGCGACTGTTGCTCGTCCTGGGCTCGATTCGCCAAGTCGGCAAAGCTGTGTCAGCAGTCGTTGGGAGGCGAGAAGACGTAACGGTTGATGATTTTGTGTTATGTTCGTAGAGATTAACAGGGTGCGGAAATATATATCAGTGAATTATGACCTGAAACAAGCACTGACACGCATTATTGTCAGTAGTGAGCCTTACTGAAAGAATATTATAAAACACGTTTACAATTTGGAACAGTTATGGCAGTCAAAATAAATATAATTGATAATTTGCATCGGCTGGCGGCTCTTTTTTTGCAACATCATCAGCATCACTTGCTGCAATAGCTCCAGCGCAGCTTGTAAATTATTATCTGCTGAAAAGACTACTGTAGCGCTGTTTCAAACCTGTAACAAACCAGGCACGCATTGCCACATTTTGGAACATATTGTGGTCAGTCTAGGCCACCTGCTGTGAAGAACAATAAAACGAGGGGCTCCTAGTTAAAACTACCCGTTGTGGATACTGACGCCTTCAAATTATCAGAAGTTGACTGTAACGGAACCAGGGTGATGGTTTGAATTGACTCAAGTGTGAATTAGCCGAGTTTGAAATAACCAACCTTTACTCTTTTGAGAAGCAGTGAAGAGCCCAGTACGCGATAATATAACGAAGGTGTAGCGGCACACTTTGTTGATACTCATGCCGACGAAAAATGATCCTGTCCTACTGCTTTGTAATGAATAGGCCTTTGCAGCAGCCACTCATTTAGCAGTATTTGTGATGCGATGCCTCGTGAATTTTGAACCCTTCTTCCCCGCAATATTAAACACTTCGATAAGACTCCACGTATAACGTTATGCCTGCAAGCTTAGCGTTCTCTCCTGAACTGTTTAAATAGTCCCCGGCACAAGAAATATGGAGTTTTCTCGAACTTACGGATGGTCCGGTTGTCGTCGATGTGGTCAAGGATGGCCCAATATGTCCACGGAGTGGTGGCGTCATTTGCGGCAAGAGTCGCGGCGCATATTCCAAGCAACGAAGAGCCAGCCGACAACACCACAAGCACTGAACGTATGGCCGCAGCTACTGCGGCCATCACCGCATCGTTTGCGTCGACGGTGGAGGCCGTCGCGTTCGTAGGAGGGGCCGGGCTGTCGCCGTTGTGGCGGGCTCGGGAACACTCACGGAAAGGTGCGAGGTGTTTGCCTAGGTCGATCGGGCCAGTGGTGACAGCCATCACAAAATGAGCAGCCCTTAACAAACGCCGAAGTGCATCGCTTGTCGTGTTTGTTGACAGCGGTCCTGGCGTGTTTCAGCGCTCGTCGGCGCTTCAAAGGAGTCATCTGAAGAAGCGAGCACGATGGCACCGCCGCTAGCTTTAACGCAGAGATATTTGACCATACTTGTGTAGAAGCCGACGCGTACGGCCGCGTGTCAGTTTTGAATGACCAGTGCTCTGTGCGCCGGTATTAATGTACCGCATGCATTGCTTCCTCTATTTTGAATGTACGCTTCACGGCTACAAGTTTGGCCAAATGAAGAGTTTCACTTGGAAGAAGCCGCTTCTGCCTTCACTGACGCCACGAACTTGCGACAATATAGTCCAACGTTGGTTCTACACTTGGCTCACCGATCTAGTTGCTGATGCGGTGAAGATAACCCCTCGCCGAAAAGATAACCGCACAACATTGATAAACCAGGGTGTTAGGGTTGTACCGCATCAGGAAGTAAAACGTTTCAATGGACGATTGATTGATTTGTGGGGTTTTAACGTCCCAAAACCATCATATGGTTATGAGAGACGCCGTAGCAGAAGGCTCCGGAAATTTTGACCACCTGGGGTTCTTTAACGTGCGCCCAAATCTGAGCACACGGGCCTACAACATTTCCGCCTCCATCGGAAATGCAGCCGCCGAAGCCGGGATTTGGTCCCGCGACCTGCGGGTCAGCAGCCGAGTACCTTAGCCACTAGACCACCGTGGCGGGGCGTTTCAATCGACGATTGTCCGAGGAAAGAAAAAAAAGAGTACAGAAAACAGTTTCTTCTGCACTTTACCTCGGCCACTTTTTTTGTGTGTAGAGACTCAATCAAGCGGATACTGGCGGGTGCTATGAGTTTGGGGGGATAACCCGTAACATTTTGTTAAGAAACAAATAAAAAGCTTTAGCCTGTCGTGAGAGCACCTTGTTTCAAAGTTCTCTAGCTCTGATTACTGCTGTAGGTACGACGGGGATGTTTTCCGACTACAAATGTTCAAATGAACCAAACAAATTTAATTAGGACCCTTTCCGGGTTCGCTTTATTAGAGGCTGTCCAGGAATCGCAGACCGCCGCTTCATAACCCAATGTAGGCCTAAGAACGTCTTGTATGCTGATCATTTTATTATTAAAGACGATAGTCTTTCTTGGCGACCTTCAACGGAAAAATTTTGGTCTGTCCGTCCGTCCGTCTGTCTGTTTGTCTGTCTGTCTGTCTGTCTGTCTGTACATTTGTCTGTTTGTCCATTCTTTACGGCACTGGGTACTTGAAACGGCCAACCCCATCCACAGCGCCCACCAATGTCACTCAGAGTTGAGCGTTATTGCTTGTGCGATTCTCAAATGAAAAACAATTATTGCGCATGTCTGGGGCACCGTAACAACACGAATATGTTCTGCATGTGCGCCTTTTACCGGTAAAGGCATACATAAGTAATTTTAAGGACCGCAGCGCTTATCCCGCTGCGCTGACCATGCAACGCTTGCACGTAACGGAGAGTGTTTCCAACGCACCTATCCGTCGCTTTGCGTTCTACACCTTATCACCTCTGAGATGGGCGCGTACACCCGTCTCAAGGCCACGCGCTTTGTTTTCTGATATGACTGCCAAATGGCACTTATGTCTCACGTGTGACGTGACTTGATGCACTCGTTCGCCTCCGCTGCACGCTCGAGGCACTCTATCGCAGCAAGAATACCACTCGCCGATTTCCTCGCGCAGAACATCAAATACATGTCTTGTTTACTCTCCACACGCAAGACTATCGTTTTTCGAGGACATTTTCCCTGCCGTACTTTTCCTCCTATTTTTCTTCCTTCCTTAGCACTTTTGCAGAAACATGCATATGCGGGGCCAATTTTTTACATTGTTGAATGACCCAGTGTGCGCCAAACCTATTCTTGTTCTATGTTGGCCTTTTCAGCAATGAAGGCTGCATGTTCATTCCAGCCCAAATAGGTGGTTATATTTACTCCTAAATACTTATTGCTGTGCATTAAGCTTAATGGTTGGTTATTGATGAAATATGTGAATTTGAGTGGTGGCTTCTTATGAGTATTGCTACTCTTTTTTTATATTAACGGTAATCTGCCACGCAAATACCAGTTCGCAAGTTTACGTAATGCTTTGTTTAGTAGTAAATTAGAGCTAGATACTTCCTCATATATTACGAAGTCGTCGACGAGAAGCTGAGTTGATACGCCTATGCTCTGAAAAGTGACCATAATGAATGACACGAGATGCCTACACGAGCTGAAGGAGAAGCCTGCCATGAATGATTACAATCGCATATCAATGGTTACACATTACCGCTTAGAAGAGAGGTGCACAGTAACCAGGCCCAACGTCGGTCATCTTGAGAATGGGGTTGAATTTCAGATAAGGTTGATGTAGGATACCCAGTCAAAGGCCTTTCGAAGTCTAAAATTATAACTCTACCCGGTTATGTCTGTCTAACGAAGGTCATGTGTTGTAAAGAACAGTTCAGTGACTTTAGACACCCCTTTACGGAATCTGTGTTGTAGGTTATCAATCAAATTATTGCTTCCAACAACGGAAGTAATGTGCCTGAATATAATATGTACTTAAAATTGACATAAGAAAAGAAACAGCAATTTACCACGTGCAAGTAGAAACAATCTCAGTTTCCTTCCCGAAGTTTGCGATGAGAGTATTTGTCTATGCTCTCATGATATACACCCATACATTACATGACCTTAATCATTGCGCCTTAAAACCAATCAGCATGCATATTGAACTTATGGCATCAATGGTACAGTCACAACCAGCGCGTTGTCACAGATGAAAACTTTTTTTAACAACTCGAAATCAAAATAGATGGGCGGGTTGAACGTTTTTCGATCGCACTGAAGCGAAAATTTGCGAAGCACGCATACATATCTCCGCGCTCCTGCGAGTTATCTTGCGCCAGGCGTAATGCGGCCAACCCGCGTTATCGCTCGACCACTTCAAGCACTCATTGCATTTTCGACATATTTGTCCACTTCTTTACACCGAACTATCACCATCTGATAACGCGAATGCTAAAATAAATGCGCAAATAGGGAGCGTGAAAGTCGTTATAAACCTTAAACCTTTCTAAGCTTACGCCATAACGCCCGCTTTCCAGCTATGGCGCAGTCACAACCAAACAGTATATACCCTAGGTCATACTACGTATTTTGTCGAGGGCCAAAAAAAAGGGGGGGGAGGGCTCTCACTAGCTGTCGCCATCAACAGCAGATCCATCATATTGTCGTGCTGAAAAGTGTCACTGTACTAAAAAAAAACATTGTTCCTTACCCCAACATGTCACAGTGGATAAGCAAAAACAGATGCCACCGGAACATTTATGAGCGCTGCCCTTTCTCACTATGTGCCGGAGCTGGTTTTGTTATGACATCGTATCCCCGATGTCACTTCATGGCGGAATGTTCTCTAGCAAACTTTCTAATGATCGCTCAAAAATTATCTTTACACGTGAAGAAAAGAAATAATGAAAAATTAACAAACTATGGCACACGTTTTATGTTTGTGTTCTTTATTTTGCTGTTCTCTTCGTGGCACCTGAACTTCAGCTTATGACAGCTTGCGTTCTCCGGGATCAAGTTTCTTTTGACGCGAAAATCTCGAAGGCTGCTTTGGATAAATAGGTGGCGGGGAAAGCTTGGTACTCTAATCCCTGAGTGTCCGCTCATCGGTAGGTGTGTTTCAGACCTACTGCCTCACACATAACTATAAAAGCAAGAAGAGTTGAGATGCATATCATGTGTGACGCTGTAGTTTTTTTATACCGACGACCACTCTGGTTAACTCGTACATGATGCTCGGCGTGCCCCAACATCCGCTAGCCTCACCAAACGTCGTTGCCCCATAGACAAGGAGTATGTCGACGCCTTCCACCATAGAAAAGGGCGTCAACATATTAGACGCCGAAGAGGAGTAAGGCTGCATCATCCTAATCTGCCACCAGTTTCGACGGGACTACATAGAGTGCCATACGCGCCCTGAACTGACTGCGGGTTGCCTCATTTCTGTCAGTCAAGTTTCCAACCCGGCCGTTTCTCAATGCTGTCGATACGCCGTGACTGTCCTCAAAGCAGAGGACTATAGAGTGCGACTACTTTCGGCAGTCTCCCGCAACCGAAGAAGTCATGTTGTGTTCATCATTGCGGTTTTGCTTAGTGTCGTACTGGTGAGGTTTACAGCTCTCGAAGGTGATGTCGAAAGATGGTACGCCGATAATTCTCGATCTGTGTATCTGAGCCATCTCTTAGCCGGTTGCAGTGATAGTGCATGGTACGAATCTATTGTCGACATAGTCCTTGGGATTCTACTCTGCTGATATGACCATGCTCTTCCGTTGTGTACATGGTATAATTAAGCCACGAGCTACCAAAGGTGCTTCTAATGTAGAAATATCTGCTCGATACTGTTCTCCAGACTGTTTCCGAAAATGCGCATAACAATGAGATATAAAACAACGAAAAGAAAACGAATTGCACTACTTAGCGACCAACGACGTCCAGAACAGGATCCTTCCAGCATGAGACTCCGGCATCACAGTCCAGCATCAGTGGCGATTTGTTCCTTGACAGTGGGTAAGTTCAGTGCTTTGGCTGCATAATCGTTTTTCAAGACATCCAAGCACGGTTCCAAGTGCTCCACGGTGGTACTAGGAGAGCTCATCCACGGTATTTTAGCTCTGCTTAGTGGGGAGGCTGAGCAGCCGTCACTCGATTGCAGAGTCCCAGATCACGATGCGTGACGTTCGTCGTCGTGCTATCCGTCGCATGACGTATTGGCACGTCCAAAAATGAAACGACAAGCGAGAGGATTTAGAGATTGTTTGTGCTCCGTTCATTTTTCGCGCGCTTAGCGTCCTGTGAAGAAGAATGTTCACTCGCTCATACTCCCTTGTTAAACGCTCATTTCGAGACAGTGATGATGAGCGAAATGCCTACCTTCGTTTCCCAACATTGAATGCACGATACGCACCTTAATGCACTCCCAGGTGCGAATCTGTGAAATATTTACAAGGTGTGGTGAACGGTGCGGGTCCGATGTTCGCGAGGGTGAACGGTCTGTTTGGGGAAGTGAGTTTAAATGAAACGAAGAAAAAAGTGAGCCACGTAACTGTCTCTCAGCGGGAGGACGCCTCAACAGTAGTTCACGAAGGGAGGGAGGGTAAAAGAGGGATTAAAATGATAGGATTATAAGGTAAAGAGATAGAGAGAGAGAGGAAGGAGAGAGCGAGGAGCCGGGACAGCGAACGACGGAAGTAGGGAGAAGATAGGAAAGATGTCTACGGTCGCAGGAGTCTGAGGACAGGGCACCACTGGCGAGAGCTCTTGTCGGCGACAGGAGATGGCTTAGGGCTAATCCAGTTGGCCTCAGCTATGCTGTCATTGTCGTCGGGGACCGGCGTCAGGAGATGGCGTAGGACCAACCCAGTCGGCCAGAGCTGCACTGTCGTCGGAGGTCGCGAGGGCACAACCGGGCAGGGAATCCAGCGAGCAAGTGCTCGCGCCCGTTTCGCTAGCTGTACATATACCAAAGTTGGTGTTATGTGACGTTATTGGATGACGATGTGCAAACATTATAATCATCGCATGCATGTCATGTGAAACTTGACTATATGGTACACTCACAGCACGCTCGCGGCCGTTTCGCTAGCTCCACATATACCAAGTTTAGTATCAGGTGATGTGAATGGATGAAGAAGGTAAATGACACCTCTAAACATCATAATCGTGGCATGGAAGTCATGTACGGCATAATTTACCTACACCTCGTAGCGTTGTGCTGATTTTAAAGTGACATATCAACCTTCCTGATTCGTGCCTCGCATATCATGGATTCTCACTGTAAGTGAGATCTGCCTTTTTTTTCTTTTGAGGCTTCTGTGCTGCCAGCGCTGACACCATAGTATAATGCATCAGCCACATGACAATCTCTTGTGCTTGCACATCGAACTCCAGCACCGTCAAGGAGTTCGATGTGCAGAAACAGACAAAAACAATAATGCGGCGCGCTCGGTTCACTCCGCTCACTCAGCTGATGGCGATCAGCTGATCGGCGCCGGTCTCCAGAGTTCTCGTTGATAACGAGATCCGGACGTGACTCTCCGGGTTTGCGACTTCCGGTCGCTCGCATGCATCCTTGCCGGTGTGAACGTCACTCGCAACTTCGTCGCCACTTACAAATGGTCGAACGACCGCTGCTTGTCACCGGTGTGCACCAGCCTTTAAAGCGAACAAGCAGCCTGTAACCGAGCTCTGTTGAGCGTCACCACGGGCGCCGTGCGGACTATTGGGGTGCAAGTGCCATCAGCGCTACAGGAGGAGTTAGCTGCGCATCGTCTGCTACGGTGCGTTCCATTCGCCGCGAGCGGCGAAACCTAGATTGCGCGCTTGCGAAGTAGGAGGCACAGCAGCAGACGACGCGCAGCCAACTCTGGCTCTGGTGCTGATTGCGCTTGCGCCGCAATAGTTCGCGTGGCGCCCGCTTGGTGGCCCGGAAAGAGCGTCCATGCCTGCCGCGTTCCCTTTAACAGAGGTCGCAACTGTACATTGCCGCATATCATCACTGCGCCGTGGCAACGTTGAATTTGAAAACTTGTTTAGCGTTGAGCATTCAAAGCTCAGCCGTGATCTTTCCTTTCTGATATTTTCCACGTGGACGTACATGGACGTCCAAAAGGTTTATGTACGTTAACAGCAACACTATTGTTTAGTTATTTATGTATTCATGTATGCATTTATATATACTGCAGCCCTAGTGCAGGTTTATAGGAGTATTTGATAGGCAATACAGAATGAATACAACAAAACATAACAATAAAACTGAAAAAAATTGGAGCTATACGTAAAGAAAACATCAGTTTGCATATAACAGAGAAGAGTCTATAGATTTTCATAGGGGTTAGTAGCAGCAACAATCAAATTTCTTAATAGCATAGAATGAATACTGCCCGGTAGGAAATTCTAGAAGTCTCTAGTACGTGGAAAAGAACTACAAAGTGTTAGTATGAGCAATACAGCTTTTATTTATAAGTTGTGAGAGCTACGGGTGTAATTCTTCTACAAGTGCAATGTAGTTACCACCAAAGATGCCAGGAGAGGAGTTAATAACTGGGTAGATTAGTAATAAAGTTTCGGTACGCTATTGAGAATGTAATGGTACTGTGTTCATTCATTGCAGAGCCTGTGTCCGTGAGAAGGTGTGGGTGTGGTTTCGGCATATAAAGCTGATGCCTTTACGTTGAACGCCATGAAGGGTTTTTAGGTAACATTGTTTATGAGAGTACCATACCAGAGATGCGTATTCTAGAACAGGGCGAATCAATGTTTTATACAGTGGTAGTTCAGTATCACGTGGGGATTTAGCCAAATAACGGCGCAAATAACCTCTTTTCAGATCTTTCTCGTTCATATATCGATGTAGATAGTTCAAGAAAAATCTTTGCAGAGTCTCATCCAGGTGTTCAATAGTGAAACTTTGTTGGGTTGTGTACCATCAAGATAATAATCAAAGGAAACGGCTCTTGTCCATTGGTGTGTGACATGACGACTGTTTTGATGCAACTGACGTTTTTAAGCCACGTTTTGCACTAAGCGCTGAAAGAAATGAGCGATTGTAAATGACGGTGATGATCTTTTGCAGAATAAATGGATTCGTACAGTACGGTATCATCACTCAGTGATGATATCGTACTGTACGAATCCATGATAAAGCCTAATCTTTGATGAGGTGCCATTAGGTAAATCATTCATATTGTGAAAGATACGCATAATATGCCTTTTCTCACTTGTAAATGCTCATCACCAGAGCTCGCGTTTAGGCAGAGGGACACTGGCTGCAAAGAAGAGTATTGAGAAATGATTGTTGTCTTACAAGTGCTGGGGGTGCTGGGTATCAATGCCGGTACCACTCGTGGCTGAATTTCCAGGTTTAGCCAACTCTACCCACAGGAGAAAAGACGGGGTTATGACTACAATGAAGGAAATGATGTGCCTTGTCCCACATGTCGAAACAGTCGCCCTTACTGATCGTATGAACAACGCTCGCCATGTCTGCAGAGCCTCGAAGGAGCCAGTTCTTCCCGTTTTCCGCATCACCGCTCTCCTTCAGCGATGCGCCGCCCCTCTGTGCCCTTTCGAACAGCTGCCTCTACTCCAGGCCATGGCCCGAAAATCTAAGTAGTGCAGTTTTGGCAGAGATAGCTGCATGTTTCGGGCACAGTCAGTCTCCTCTGAAGCGGTCCTCAAAGGCACTGATAGTATTTATTGAAGGTGTATGCACTGAAGTATTGGTAGACACGGGCATGGCGTTTTCCGTCATCATTACTGAACGGTGTTCTCGTTTGCGCAAACTGAAGGCGCCATGTAGTGGACCTCCTCTTCGGTGTGACAATGCCGTTCTTGGTCGGCGTATTGGCGCGTTCAGAGTGAGAGATTTTACAGATGACATGCTTGATCACATTACGTTTCTCGTTCTGTTAGCGGATCTGCTCTGTCTGCTTCAAAGTGAAGTTTGCGTCAGCATGGTTTAAGTTTTGAAGATATATTTACATTGGTGTGTATATATTTACATTTAAATGTTATTAGAAATCTTTCTGTCCTAATTGTTATGTTGTTCATAAAAGATGCATGATGCAGGCTTAAACAGTATTAATTTGATTCGCACGAAACAAAATTGAATCATCCGTTACAAATTTATAGTGGTATGCGTGTAGTTGATTTTTTATGTATTGTCTAGGTTTGTGTCAATCAGGTTGCTCTAAGTTAGGGTTCTTATAGCATATTATAATTTGGCTCAGTTTTAGCTAGATATGGCTTATTTTTTACGTTAATCAGAAAAGGCAGCCTAATTAGGTTCACTTGAGCATAAACTTGCCTGAATTGCAGGTCATGGCTCAATTAGATAGGACTCTAACGTCACTAATTATAAGCCGCGGGTACGTGCTTGGAGAGCGAGCAGACGGTGAAGAGAAAATAGAGGGGGCCAAGTACTTTACACGTGGTCTCGGTGATGTGCTCTGCCTCTGCTCCGTGGAAGGCAGCTTGACCGGAGCAGATCTGAGAGGCCACTGTGCTAAGTATTGTAAAGAACATTTAAGGTAGGCTACAGGCACTTGAAAATGCATTTTCGCAGCCCGTACTTCTGATTCATAGATCGAGGTGTGTGCTTTAACGTCCCAAAACCACCATATGGTTATGAAAGACGCCATATTGGAGGGCTCCAGAATTTTTGACCACCTGGGTTTTTTAACGTGCGCCTGAATCTACCCGCACGGGCCTACTGCATTTTCGCTTCTATCGAAAATGCAGCCGCCACATCCAGGATTCAATCCCGCGACCTGCGGGTCAGCAGCCGAGTCACTTAGCCACGAGACCAGCCTGGTGTGGCTCCTATACTAATTTTGATTTACCCCAAGGAGCTGACCACGAGAGCACCAAGACGCAGACAGACAGACAGACAGACAGACAGACAGACAGACAGACAGACAGACAGACAGACAGATAGGTGCCAAATGTGCTTGAAATATGCAAAACAATTCTTCGATTCTGAAAAGGTTAATATACATCGAAACGATAGATGCGGTGTCCTCGGTATTGTTCTTCGTGCATCGGGCTGCAATATATTTTGCTGAAACATTGAGTGAGAAAGAGAGATAACGTTTATTTAGATCTGTCTGGAAGGATTGGGAGAAGGCTTTGAAGACTGTCCCCATTTATTTGCACTAATAGTCAGCGGGAATCCGTGCGAACTCGGCAGTGGTTCGTGGGAGACCAATGTAGTCATCTAGCTAGAGTGGAGACTTTTCACAAATGCCGGTCATTCGCTCCTGCTTCTCCGCATTTTCCATACGAGCCAAAGTTTTTGCACCTCTCGTTGCAGGCAGCAGAGTCCGGGCAGTCGTTCGGTCCACCTGAAAAGTGTGAACAATGCGTTTGGTTTGTGTTTGTTTATTACAGTTGCGCTACCATGGGGTCGAGCAGAGCCATTTTAGTCAGTAGCGCTGCGACAATAAAAAAGTTTTTTTTAATATTTCACGAAATCATAACCAAATTATAGGAGACGTTAAAGAAATACTAAAATATCATACTTTGGTTACATATGCACGTGGCATGAATGGTTGAATTTGTCGTTCTCGCAATTGAAAAATTTAGTGGTTTATTATTGTTGAGGTGTCACATCTGAAAATGCCGATATGATAATCAGCGAAATTGCAATACATGGCTTCGGAAATTTTGACAGTATGTGTTTCTTTAACCTCCACCTAACTCGAGCACATGGGGGGCCTATAGCACTTCCGCATCTTTCAGAAATGCAGCCACCACGGCCAGAATTTGACCGTTCAGGTCAAAACTGAAAAAAAGAAAGACATTATTTCTAGCGTTAGTGAATGAGAGGGGACTCGAGAACCCTACATAAACATACCACGCTATTTATCAGGAAAATCGCAGTAGATAGAACACCGGCAGCGGCGCCGGGCACAACTGAAGAAGGTCGCACATGTACAAAGACAGTGACGCCCACACAATCATCATCATCATCATCATCATCATCATCAGCGTCATGATCATTTTACTCATCATCATCATCATCATCATCATCATCAGCCTAACTGCGTCCACAGCAGGACAAAGGCCTCTCCCATGTTCCATCAGTTAACTCGGTTCTACGCTTGCTGCTGCCAATTTATACCCGCAAACTTCTTAATATCATCTGCCCACCTAACCCGCTTGATTTCTCTGGGAATCCAGTTACTTACCCTTTATGACCAGTGGTTATCCTGTCTACGCGCTACATGCCCGGCCCATGCTCATTTGCTCTTTTTGATTTCAACTATAATATCCTTGACCCCCGTTTGTTTCCCTAATCCACTCTGCTCTCTTCTTGTCTTTTAGGTTACACCTACCATTTTTCTTTCCATTGTTCGCTGCGTCTTCCTCGATTTAAGCTGAACCCTCTTTGTAAGTCTGTAGGTTTCTGCTCCATAGCTTAATACCGGCAAGATGCAGCTGTTATACGTCTTCCTCTTGAGGGATAGTGGCAATCTACCTGTCATGACTTGAGAGGGCTTGCCGAATGTGCTCCAACCCATTCTTATTATTCTAGTTACTTGAATCTCGTGGTTAGGCTCCACGGTTATTACCTGCCCTAAGTAGAAGTAGTCTTTTACAACTTGAAGTGCACTATTACCTATCTCAAAGCACTGCTCTCTTGCGAGGTTGTTGTACATTACTTTTGTTTTCTGCAGAATAATTTTAAGACCCACCTTTCTGTTCTCCTTGTCTAACTCCGTAATCATGAGTTGTAATTCGTCCCCTGAGTTACTCAGATATGCAATGTCATCGGCGCGAAGCGCAGGTAAAAAAGGTACTCTCGATTAACTCTCATCCATAACTGTTCCCATTCTAGGCCTCTGAAAACCTCCTCTAAGCACGCGGTAAATTGCATTGGGGAGATTGCGTCCCCCTGCCATACACCCTTCTTGATTGGTATTCTGTTAATTTCTTTATGAAGCGCAATGGTAGCAGTTGATTCCTTGTAATTTCTTCCAGGGTGTTTCTATGTGCTTCATCAACGCCCTGATTCCGCAGTGTCTGCATGACTGCTGATATTTCTACTCAATCAAGCGCCTTCTCGTAATCTATGAAGGCTATGTATAGTGGTTGGTTATATTCTGAGAATTTCTCTATTACATGATTGACAGTATCAATGTGGTCGATTGTTGAGTAGCCTGTTCAAAATCCTGCTTAACTTTGTTAGCAATTACTTTTGTAAATAGCTTGTATGCTACGGAGAGCAAGCTGATCGGCCTCTAATTCTTCAAGTCCTTGTCATCTCCTTTCTTATGTATTAAGATTATGTTAGCATTTTTCCAAGACTCTGGCAATTTTTCCGTCAGGAGACACCTCGTAAACAGGGTGGCTAGTTTTTCTAACACAATCTGTCCTCCATTTTTCAGCAGATTTGATGTTACCTGATCCTCATTAGCAGCTTTGCCTCTTTGCATGCTCTCCAAGGCTTTCGCGACTTCTTCTATCATTACTGGTGGTGTGTCATCTGGGTTACTGCTAGTTCTTATAGTATTAAGGACGGGGTTGTCCCAGCTACTGTGCAAGTCTCCGTAAAACTTCTCCGCTATTTTACCTATCCTATCCATACTGTTAGTTATTTTGCCTTCTTTGTCCCTTCGTGCACACATCCGATTTCTGCCTATCCCAAGTTTCCTTTTAGCTGCTTTGACGTTTTCTTCGTTTTTCAGAGCGTGTTCAATTCTCTCCCTGTTATACCTTCTTACATCAAATACCTTACGCTTATTAATCAACTTAGAAATGGAGTGTATCTTAGTAACCTGCGATTCAGTGATGACATTGCCTTGATGAGTAATTCAGGGGACGAATTACAGCTAACGATTACTGAACTGGACGCAGAAATGAAAAAAAGGACCAAATATTACTATGCACAAGTCTAAATTATAGTGCAACAGTCTCGGCAGAAAACAGCACTTTGAGATAGGTAGTTAGACGTTAGAAGTTGTATAGAAATATTTCTACTTAGGACAGATAGTAACCGTGGAGCAGAACCATGAGGGTGAAATAACTAGAGGAATAACAACGGTTGTATCACATCCGGCAGTCATTTTTAAATCATGAATGAAAATCTGCCACATACCATCAAGAGGAATGTATATAACAGCTGTACCTTGCCAATATTTACCTACGGAGCGGAAACCAGGACGCTTCCAAAGAGGGTTCAGGTAAAATTGCGAACGACGCAGAGCGCCATGGAAAGAAAAATGATAGATGTAACTTTAAGAGACAAGAAGACAGCAGAGCGGATCAGGAACAAATGGGGGTCAAGGATATTATAGTTGGAATCAAAATGAAATAGACATAGGCCGGACATTTAGCGCGTAGACAGGATAAGCGCTGGTCATTAAAGATAACTGATGGAATTCCCAGAGAAGGCAAACACACGAAGGAGAGACAGAGGGTTAGGTGGGCCGATGATATTAAAAAGTTCGCAGGTATAGCGTGGCAACGGAAAGCACGAAACCGGGTTGGTTGGCGGATTATGGAAGATGCCTTTGTGCTGCTATGGGCGTAGTCAGGCTGATGATGATGACGATGACAAACGCACACCTGTTTGCTTGATTTTTGAGACTGGCTGTTGCCGGAGCATCTACAGTTGTTTTTATAATTATTCAACGCAGTCGACCAGAACCTCCAGAGTAGTCATCAGCCAAAGCACGAGTTCAGCGTTTAGAGGCTGAACACTAGATTACGTAAACCTAACTATTCTTGTGGTTAGCCTCATTGACTTGATTGAAATGTGGGGTTTACCGAAAAAATCGTGAGTTAAGAAATTAACAAGATTTCGTTAAATCTACCCGGTTCTTGGCCGATTTCCCAGCGTGAGTGTGTGCCACCATTTCTAGGCTCTTCCTTCCTTACTTTCTAAATACCCCCACGTAAATGTGGCCAGCCTGGCCGTAGCTGGTCAAGGAGGCGAGGAGGGTCGCATAAAGGGCTTCATGCAAGAATCGTGCACGAGTTCAGCACTTCGAAAATGGCGGCCTGCTTGAGCTACAAGGGGCGTCACGCAATTATTCACAGGTGAAGTTTCCTCCAGAAAGGTGTATGGCCCGATAAATCATGGCTGAAACGTATCACTCAAACGAGGTGTGCGAACAGGTGTGCAGGTGTCAACAGCAGGCCCTCGTCTCTAGGGCTCAAGGATACGGTATGATTTGATTGATCATCAACAGTCTTTCAATAATTCTGCCTGGCTTTGGTATTCATGCGAGCACGTTGGCGGCACTGGGCGAGTCGTTACACAAAGTTCTCGGGATGAGATGCGGATGGGTTTACGTTGGACTAAAGAAAAGAAACATCCAGAAAGGAAGTAGGGAACGGCCGTAAAACAGATAAAATGGAGAGCAGCCAGTTGCCTGCTGAATGGCTGTATTATAAGGGAAACTTACAAATGATAGAATGACGTCCCAGTTTTTTAATCTCATTGAATACATGTTGCGATCATGTCGGCAAGAGTGCCATGGAATCTCTCAGTCAGGCTGTTAGTTAACTTGAAGTGGTCTTACGAGCTGTGCCACAGGCGTGGAGAAGTTCATTAACAGGTTGAGAGAGAAAGGCTCTTGTAAGGTCACTGATCATGCCACTTGGAGCACCATAGCTCAGTATAATGGCTGTGAAAACGAAGTCAGCAATTTCAGAAGCTGGACCAGTATTCACAGGTGCGGTCTCGGCGTAGCGCAGTAAAGAATTAACGGCTGCCACTATCCACCAGTTGCCAGCAAGACTGAGTGGACGGGGGCCATAAAATTGACACCTGCAAATCAAAAGGGTGTCGCTTTGCCCGGAAGAGGCTGCAGTGCACCAGCAAGAGCAGATGTTGGGAGTTTTCAACATCGGCAGATAGTCTAGGAGCTGATGTACCTGGCAACGCTTGTGGTAATGTCCGGCCAATAAAACGACTTCAAATGTGGTCGTGCGTTTTATTATAACTATGGTCGCTAGCAGTGGGATCATCATGAAATGATCTGAGGACGTGGGAGCAAGGAGAATGTGGTAGAATGGTAACCCAGCGATGACCGTAAGGATGGTGAACGCGGCACTACTGAACCGAAATGTCCAGCCTAAATTACGAGAGTTGGTGCGGAGCCTTGCGTAAGGCGGACGGGAATCGCCAGCGATGTGTACGATACGCCGAGAGTACGGGTCTGCGAGCTAGCTAGAGTGAAATTCTTGCTCGAAAGGAAGCTGGTATATAGCGGCCAGAGAACTAATCGATGTAGAATTGGAGCTCAACTGTTTTTACTGCACAGTGGTTGGAAAACGCTGAGTAGGGAAGTGGGTAGTGGGCAGCGAGAGCGAGCGTTGGCGTCTCGGTGTTTTTTGCCACACTTGTATATGATGTCGAAGTCATACTTTGAAGGGATAGAATCTATCAGCCGAGGTGTCCAGACAAGTTCTTGAGTGTAGAAAGCCAGCGTGGCGCGTGGTGGTCGGTTACAATGGTAAAGTGGGGGTCATGAAAATACTGGTAAAACGTCTGCACTGACCAATGGACGGCCAGACACCCCTGCTCGGTGATCGTATCGTACCCCTCGACTGTGAATTGCACGCGGCTTGCGTATGCAGCGACTTTCTCTCGCGAGGCTTTGTCGCGTTGTAGAAGAGCGGTGCATAAATCACGGCTGTGGGTGTCTGTGTGTAGAAGAGTTGGTGCGTCATCGTGAAAATGGGCAAGTACAGGGTCGGTTGTGAGGGCTTCAACATGTCAAAAGAAAGCCGATTCACATTCCCGAAAGCAGCTTGTGGTGTGGCGCTGCAATGAAGGTAATGTTGCGTATAGTATATATATATATATATATATATATATATATATATATATATATATATATATATAAGGGAAAGAAGTGTATACCTAAGGGCTCGTTTTCCCGTGTTTTAGCACAATATTAATGAGATGTAACAGACAGTAATGCCATGGAATGTACAGGGGAAGTTATTAGAACCAATGGAATGTAAATAAGAAGAAAGAAAAGTGGATGAAAAAATAACCAGCCGTGAGCAGGAATCGAACCTACGACTTTCGAATAACGCGTTCGATGCTCTAACCACTGAGCTATCACAGCGGCCTTCCCTCCATCCACTTTTTTTTTGGGTTTATATGTGAATTTAGAAGTAGGAGTGACAGTCAGCGCCATCTACAAGCCGAGCGACGAGTGTGAAAACACTCTTATTCGCATGTTTGGCGTCACGTAGCACGTGAACTTATTATGAGCGGGCAGCTGATTAATTGTCCCTCTTATACAACCTAAACACACCAAGTCTGCCAGTACGAGACCCTCGTTCAATGAAATAAGGGAAAGAAGTGTATACCTAAGGGCTCGTTTTTTCGTGTTTTGACACAATATTAATGACATCTAACAGACAATAATGCCAAGGAATGCTTAGGGGAAATTATTAGTACAAATTGAATGTAAATAACAAGAAAGAAAAGTGGGTGGAAAAATCAACAGCTGTGCTCACGGCTGGTTATTTTTCCAGCCACTTTTCTTTCTTCTTATTGACATTCCATTTGTTCCAATAACTTCCCCCCTATACATTCATTGGCGTTATTGTCTGTTAGATCTCATCATTAATATACATATATATATATATATATATATATATATTTCAGATTTGGAGCACGAAGTTCTGTATTGAGGGAGAGCTTCGAGCTGTCCCGGTCCGACTTGTCATCGTAAAAATGAACTAGCGTTTGCAATTTCCCAGTTGAGAAAGCATTGCTTGGGTTCTACTACAGCAAGCATTACCCAGCTATTTATGCATATCATCCGCACAGCCATGAATTTTTAGGTTAAGCTTTTATACCGCAGTAATTGTGAGAGGAAGCAGTGTTTTACTGCTGCCGCATTGTTTCCTAACACCAAAAAGTTTGCAAAAAGAAGAAAACATCGATTTCTTCAGTCGACACGTGAAAAATTGAGGCGGACTTCACGTAGCATGCGAATCGATGTCATGAAAAGCATGCCAAGGATATACGACTCCGGAGTAAATTTTATAATTATGTTTTGTAGCGCAAGCCCAACACTCTCAGTGAATCGTCCTATATGCATTCGGGAAGCGTACGATAGGGGGCTAGGTGATAAGACATTTAGGAAAATTATTACTGCGCTGAAAACAAGACATGAGAACAAAGTGCGATCGTATTTTACACTTTGTTTTCGTGTCTCGTTTTGAGCACAGTTTGAATTTCCATATACTGCGTTGTTGGGCAAAAGTGCAATATCTGCCTAACGTTTAGTGGGGATTGTTATCTTGGCAAGGCCAATACAAGTGACATAAACTATCATACCACAAGAAAACGTGTTCCGGACATAATACGGAGCCTCAGTTTGGTTTACGTAACGCTTCGATTAAAGACACTGTTTATCGCGCAGGTTGTAAAGCGGGGCTTAATACCTACGACTCCAGTTGAACTTCAACATTATAGTTGCCAAACATTTTGGAAGTTTCGATCAACTAAATGTTTTGATACCACTTTGGGTTGGCAACAATATCTCCACACCAGTTGTGTTTTCGTTTGGTGATGTAAAGAAAGTGGGTTCTATGTTGGCATGAAACAAGGTTTTCAAAGTTGTGTGTCTAAAAGTTTTGCATGAAAATACTGGCAATAGGTATTAGGAAAGGTGAGACGAGGGCGTAGAAGAAAAAGACAAATAAACTTTATGCGCAATCAAGAGGCATTCGTTCCACGACATCACACCTGGTCAAAATATATTTGTCCATATATATTCACCTAAGTTTAGGTGAATACGAGCTTTTACCATTATATGATCACTGCATCTAATCTTGCCAACTACTACTAGATCCTGTACAATGTTGAAGTGTGCACAAATAATGAAGTCAACTTCATTTTTTAGTTTCGTCATTAGAGTTTCACCACGTCCTTTTACAGTTAGCCCGTTTTCAGAAGAAGTTATTCATAATGCGTGAATTATTATGTTCTGTGAAATCTACTAATAACCCTCTCTGGCATTTCTAGAGCCGATGCCATATTCCCCCACTGCATGGTCGCTGGCCTGTTTCTTGCCTGCTTTGGCAATAAACTCACCTATAAGAATAGAATACTGTGTCTTTATTAATGGCTGACTCTACGTCTTATAAAAGCGTTCAACAAAATGATCACCATGGCTACATGTAGGCGCGTAGGCATGCACCACTTTCATCTTGTACCTTTTGTTAAACCTAATTATGATACTTGCCACCTTCTCATTGATACTATAGTATTATTCTATGTAGGCAGCGATATTCTTGTGTATGAGAAACCCCACTCCTAGTTCTTTTTCGTCAACTAACCCGCGGTAGCGTAGAACGCGTCCATTCTTCAGCACTGTATAAGCCTCACATGTCCTCACGCACCCACTGCAGGGCAAAGGCCTCTTCCATGCTCCACCAGTCAACTCAGTCCTGTGCTTGCTGCTGCCACTTTACACTCACAAACTTTCCATTCTCATCTGCCAACCTAACTTTCTGTCTCCACCTCGCCCGCTCGCCTTTTCCGGGAATCCGGTCAGCTACCCTAAATGGCCAGCGAGTATCCTGCCTGCGTGCTTTGCGTCCGTTCCATGTCCATTGCTTCTTGATTTCGACTACGATATCCATAAGCCCCGTTTGGTCTCTGACCCACTCTTCTCTCTCCTCGTCTCTTAAGATTATACTTGCCATTTTTATTTGCCTCGCTCACTGCGTCATCCTCAATTTAGGATGGAGCCTCTCTGTGTATATACAGTTTTTTAAACATTTCAGTATCCCGCGTATGACTTATTTGGTACAAGTGTTATGGGTAATTTTACTGTACCCCGTAGTAGTGCTTTAGGCTGCAACGAAGAGAGTGGATAAATGCACGTAGAAGAACACCAGGGCTGATAATATGGTCTATGTAATGATAACAAGCTGGGCACCTTCGTGCTTATGTGCTGTCGTTTGCTCTAACTGATATTGGGTTGAGAAGTATTTAAATGCACCGTACAAGTAAGGGCATCCTGATGCGCAAAAAAGTTGTGGAAGAAATGCCAGGAGCAAAAGAGCGAAACAAGTAAATAACAAAGGGGCATTTTTAGGGGCGAAGCTCCTTGTTTAGAAAAAAATTATTTACAGCATGTAGAGAACACAAAGGCTTCATACCATTCCAGTAACAGGGCATATACACCTCGGCACATCTATATTTCACGACTAACATCACTACGTTACAGTGAAGACATTTGCTCTAGTATACATGACAATGTTGGCATATATGTACACAACAACTCAATGCGGGATCATGATACAATGGTATAACGATAGAATAGATGCAATGAAACACGATATGTAACAAATGAAATCATATAAAACAACTCAACAAGCGCTGCTTAGCACCAAGTCGGTTGAAAAATGAGTTCTATCCTTTGGTGTTCCACCTTGACGAAAGGGCACGACCAATGCCGCAGAAACTCTTGCTCCCCGAAGAAGAAAAGCTCCTCGGAGAGGAACGCGAGGATCTCTCGTCTCATTCTCCCCAGTATCGGCCACAAAGCACGCCGGCAGCAATTGGCAGCTACGGCCTCACATCGGTTTCTTCAAAGGCTGAACAGCCCCGCAACTATTAACAGAGCGGAGAAGCGGCTACGCGGAAATCGGCCGTTGGACACGAAAGTTCGCACACCCTGTCCCCGAAAACGAGCATTAACCGCACGCCAAAAAAGGTGGGAAACCATACATTCAAACGTCGCATGTCGATTGGTCTCTACCATGTCGCAGTTAGGGCAAGTGGAAGTGCGAACCACCTGCCATCGCTGCAACCGATCTCGCGTGGGGAGCAAGCCCAACCTCCAGACAAAGTCTCTGAGATGCCCTGGCAACACTGCGGTAGTTATTGGTTTCCAAGCGCGGTTCATTACAGATTGACGATGCTGGGGCACCAAGGGTCGTAGAAGGGCGGCCATTGTGTCCATCACTTTAGAATCGGCCACCTCTATCTCTGGGCGCGTAGCTTGGAAACGTCGGTGAAATGCCAGAAGGGCTCGATACAAAGATGGTAATTCAGTTGATTGGGGGGACCTTGGTTTATTTGGCTATCCGGCAAGAAGACACGTAGTGATGGCTTCAGATGGTAGCGAGCCAGTGTCTGAGCGGGCATGCCATCATTGCTTAGTATTCGCAATAGAGTGCGGAGGCACAATGTAGAAGCCGTGACGGAAACGTCGGGGAATGCAAAACCGCCTTGATCTCGCGGTTGAGCTAACGCTGGGCACGATAACCATTCTGTGCCACCAGACCGAAAAAATGAACTGATGCAGCTTTGCACTTTCCTGCAGACGTGGAGCGGAGGTTTAACAGAATGGCAAAGGTACCAAAATGTTCCTAGGTACACCGTTTGGGTTAAGTATCGGCGTTCCAAGAGGGGGAATTCGAAGTACCTGGCTGCTTTGATATCATTTAGAAGAGTTTGTACAACGGATGACCAGATGCTATCCTGTATACCAAATACAGTGAAAGTAACTCCGAGTATTGAAATCTGAGGAGACCACTGTAAAGGCGACCTGATGTTGATACGACCAATGGGGTTGCCAATGAAAAAATACTGGCTTTTAGAAAAGTTTAACCTTGCACCGGAGATAATATCGAAATCATGGAATGTATCAAGAGCATGCTGCAGCGACTGTTCATTATGTACATATAGAGTGATATTATCTGCATATGCAGCGACAGTTACTTGAGTGTTACCGGGTAGAGGTAAGCCACGAATCTTCGGGTGATGTTCAACGGCCCTTAAGAAGGGCTCTAATGCAAGGATAAATAACACTGGGGAGAGGGGACACCCTAGACGGACCCCACGCGTGACTCTATATGCGCGACTCTCACGGGAATCTAAGTAAAGGGTACTTTCTAAATTAGTGTACATCGCGATGATAAGGTCAATGAACTTATCCGGAAACCCGTATGCATGTAAAACATTTAGTATGTAGCCATGTTCTATGAAATCAAAAGCCTTCTCTTGATCTAATGAAACCAACAGTCCTCGCGCACATCGGCTAATGGTTTATTGAATGATGCCACGCGTTAACCACGTATGGGTGTGTATTTCTCGGCCCGCAACAGAGCAGACCTGGTAGGGAGCAATTAATGCTGAAAGAAATGGACTGATTTCGCGCACCAAAATGTTGGCCAAGAGCTTGTAATCTACATTGAGCAGGGTAATAGGGCGCCAAACTTCTGGTCGCGTGGACATTGGGTCTTTCTTGGGAACTATATAGTGTTATACGGCCTTTGTGGAAAGAGGTTGTAAGTGTAATATCTTGAAAACACTTGCGAATAACTCGTGACATAGTTGGACCATTGATAGGCCAGAACTGTACATAAAACTCTGCAGGGAGTCCGTCAGGCCCTGGGGCCGATCCCTTTTTCATTGCGTCTAATGCGCCTTTGATTTCGTCATCAGATGGCGGTGATAGGAGGATGTCATTTGACATGTTGGAATCATGAGGTAAATCTTTTAGCAGAGGATGCGAAGAAACGGATCCTGGGTAACAGACATTAGCACCAGACCGAGCTATTGACTCAAAGTGTTGAGTGAATTCCTGAAAGTCGCGCGTACCCGCAGCAGCTGAGGTGATAGAGTTCAGCGAGTGGGCAGGCGAGCCTGGTGGACAAAGCAGAGCTCTGCGATCATACCTTAGCACCTCAGGGTGCGCACACGGTGCACGTCTACAGCGCCAAGCTGCAGCCGAGAGTGAAGAAGCGCGCATAATACGTTGGTACCGTTCAACGAGCTCCTCTTGCCATGCCCGCATTACAGTGGAAGGACTGGGATCTCGATTGGCAATGCGTATCTTCTGGATTAACAATGACGCATCTTTCGACATACAGAAGCAACTTCCTCTGCCCGACGCACTGCAATGATGGCGCCACTGTTCTTTGAGGTGATCTCAATCAGCTAAATCAGGCCCAATGAGCGATGCGCGTAACGCTCGGGACAATTTCTCCGTGGCCTGAGAGTCCTGGAGGACGCGGCAATCGAGACGCCATGGTCTGTGAATCGTTGGCGTACCCGCTGGCAGGCGGAGAGAGAACATAAGCCGCTAATGTACACTGGTGTCGGTGGCAATGACATTACCCCGGTGTCGTTAACGTAGGTAATGAGACTGGGGGATGCATACACGCGATCGATTCGGCTGCTAGACGCTGCTCTACGCCAAGTATAGGCATAATTACTGCCATGCACACTTTGATGAATGTCACTCAATGCCAATTGCTGCACTAGGCGTTCGAGTTCTCTGGCATTCCAGTTTGACCAGCCCCGACCCGGACCTCGAACGTCTGCGTGTAGTCTAAGACACAATTGAAATCCCTTAAAAGTACCACATGTCGGGAATTTAAAAGGAACGCATCAAGAGATTGGAAGAACGCGTTTGAGTTCTAGCGTGCCGCTGGGGCATACACGGCAACAAATCTTATTCTTAACGAAAAAAAGGTGCAGTCGAACGCCAGCACGCGTCCGAAGGCATCGAAGGAAACAAGATGGTCACGTAAAAGACCTCGGTTAAAAATAATGACTCCGACGCCAGTCGAACGCGTGCTAGCGTACGAAAAGAAACAATCAAAATTGAACGCGCGCTTGAAAGCGAGTACATCAGAAAGTTGAAAAAATTTGTTTCTCGCACGAACAGCAAATCACAGTGCACTGAACGTGCAAAAGCCAATACCTCAGCCTGTTTTTGTGGATTTCGAAAACCTTGAACGTTAAAAGTAATAACTTTTAGAGTAAGAGCCATGGAAAAAATGAAAACAAAGTATAGGATCACGCAAATGCAGGGGTACCTTTATCAGGTGCGGGAGCCGGTGCCCCGCAAGTGGCTGAGTCATTTTTTCCGGCCAGGCGATCCACCGGAGGCTCGGGGCTTCCGGGATCGCGTCGAAGTCCGCAGGGGACTTCTGTCTCTGGTGGGGGCTTCTAAGTCACGAGTAGTTATCCGGTGGCGTCTGGTGTCCGGGTTCTTGAGCGAGGATGGTACAAAGACGTCTCCACTGTCCTGGTTTACGTCACTGGGGCTGGTGTCTTCGTCAATTTGTAGGGGCGCCTCACTCGCGGTGCTGTTGGAGTCCTCGTAGATGCAGGCGTCGTCGTTTTGAGATGTAGACTTCTCGATGACGCCTGAAATTGTTGTCGACAGAGCAGCAACGCGAGGAGCCTCACATGCAACATTTCCATCCGAGACGCAGTCCTCACGAGGCGCTTTGTCTGACGAGCTCTTGGCCTGCGATTCCTCAGAAATGGCCACGGGACGCGGGGAACTTAAGTTTTCAGTACCTGGAGGGATTACCAGGTCCGGAATCGTTGGGGACGCAGTGGGCGTCTGGTGCAGCGTCGCGATTGGCGCACCTTGGTCGTGGTCGGTTACCACGGCTCGCGTTGACGAATCGTCGCACTTGTTCTTAGATGGCGTTCCTGGTTCAAGTGGAGGGAAATCCTTGGATGCCACCTCGGAATACGATGGCCTGATGGTGCAGGCCACGGTGGCATGTGGGTCCCCACAACGGCGACACGGCAGCGAGCAGCCTTTCCCGTCGTGGCCATAAACGCTGCACCTTCCACAAAACGGAGCTGTGCAGTTCATGCGGAAGTGCCCACTGTCTCCACATCGACGGTACACTCGCTGGATACCTTTATAGTCACAGGTTACTCGATGGCCCGCGACCTTGAGGTAGTTGGGCACCGGTGACGAAGCCTTCATTTCCATGCGGACGTATCGCGTCCCAGTGGTCACGGTTGGGCGCGATCCCATGAGTCCTCTGGTGATGTGCAGCACCTTCCCGTAGGAGAGATTGCTTGTGCGAGAACATTGTGCGAGGAAGAGTGCTTGTGCGAGAGAGTGCTTGTGCGAGGAAGCCGTAAGAAATTAAAAGCTGAATTCTCCTGTCTCTCATTTTCCATTAGCAGCCACTGGCATGTACATTGAGCACTATCTGATAGAAAAAAGTTGCTACGTTATAGTCGCTGGGCGTAACCTCCTTGGTTTTAGAAGGTTTAGCGAGCATTGGGCCGCAGTGCCATGAATACAGTGAACTAGTATATACCATGAACTCGGGGTGGTTGAAGGTGGGAAGTAGACCCGAAGCGCAAGGCGTAAGAAAGTGTGCGTGTGCCACCTCTCGTTTAGTCCTTGGAATGTCCATTGAATGGCGGTGCTTCTATATGGGGAATATATGATAAAAAAATGCGAGATCGTGAGACTTTGAGTGTTGAATAGATGGACGAACGGACACATATACAGATGCATGGATGGACGCATGAACGGACGCAGGGGCGGATGCATGAACGAACGCAGGGACGGGCACACGAACAGACGCATGGACGGTCACACAGACGGACGCATGGACGGAGGAATACTTCGCCCCACTCTCCATCGTTCACTCCGTGAATATGCTGCCATTTTTTTCCTTCCTGCGTTATTGGGGGTGTACGCGTTTGAAATATTCTTATTCAACGATAATTCTCAAAATAAAAATCAATTAATAGAACAGTAGAGTTTCAATGTTGGAGACTACGAAGTATACAACTACCAACTTTCGCAACTAACAAAAAGTGCTTTCCAGTCAAGAAAGGATAAGTTTCTCATTCGGCGAATAATATACTGAAAGTTAAGGCACGTGCAACACTACCTTACGTAAAGCATATGCAGGCAGTTATTGTTGTCACGTAGAATGAATAGCTGCATGATACATTTGGGACACAGCGAAACTGTTGCACATGTAATCATCCTTTTAGACAGCCACAGTTGGTCACTGAACATTGGTGTCATTGTCCTACCATTGTTTTTTCATGTTTTGACTTCGTTGTAGCATTTTAGTATGCTTTCCAAACTGCCAGCAGCAGGAGCAATTTATCGACACTGTCTTCGTGCAGGTGCTTCACCTAAACTTAATCCATGTCATTGCTGGCTTTTTTCATTATTCGACACTCTTTAACAACTGTTTTTGTTTCTTTCGCAGCTGTTCTTGGATACAATGTCGGCACTGTGTTCATTTTATTTCATTTATTGCACCCTTAAAGGCCAAAGGGCATTACATAAGGGTTCTATGTAATTCTTAATACATAACAACACGTAATACATAACAATACATAACAACAACTTATCGTTTACTACGCCGACAACGTTGTTGTCGGCGTAGTAAACAATATGATGTTCTAGCAACTGCCACAGCCGCAATGTAAAACTATTTTACCAGAGGCAGTGGCAAATGCAGACTTAAACCAATTTGTCTGTATTTCCATCGTTCTCTGCAAAGTTAAGCTCGGCTGCATGATTTTTCGCGGTTACATTCAGACTTTTTATGACGTTTATTTATGTATAATATGTTGGATTGTAAAAATGTAGAGTGAATCATTTCGTTGAGCGAACAATTAGATTAGAATATAGAAAGGTTCGACTATAGCCACTTTTACTTCTTATGTTTCTTTCATTTAGTAGGTCCGTGATTGGGCGCATAAACCAAAAACGTGTGCAAACACGCTCATTTCCTACTTCCTTGGAATTCTTTGCGCACGTTGCTGCTTCGCAGTGGATATTTTGCAGTATGGAATTTATAAAGTCGCCCGCATGTTCACTCCTATTCATTGCAGCGAGCCTCTTCATTCTATGTAAATCGTACTTGAAAAGGGGAGCATTAAACAGAGAGCAGTCGAAAGGCACACAATCGCTTTCTAAAACATCGCGAGAAACTAACTCGTTGTAACTGTTATGTCACATTTACTTACGGCATATGGATATGGATATAGGTCGGGGAAATCAGATGGCTGCAAACCTGCAAAAAAACAAAAGCGAGTATACAATTTTTGTAATTTCAAAGCCCGTTTCTTACGCGTTATACAGGCAATAATTGCTCAATACCAAGAAAAAACATAGTACATAAGTCAAAGACAAGTCAGTGAGCCATGAGTACCCGAATGAATGAATGCGTGCTATGAGCGTCCCCTTTATAATAGGGAGGTGATGTGTGTGCCACCAGGCTCGAATCCGAAAACAAAAAAAACACACGAAAAGAAAGCTTTTTTTTAGTTCACCTAATGGCCCCTTTACTTTGATTCTAATGTTACGTCCGTTTGGATGTCCAGGTGAGGTTTATTGGACGTAGATGTAGAACAGCAGGACTCTTGCCAGACGCGTCGCTTGGGTGTGCTCTCAAGAGACGAATAGCGCGGGCTCTTCTTTGGTGTCTTGTGCCTCTAGGATAAGCAAGTGACCCACCACAGACCTTATCACCAAAGGCTCCCTGGGTGCCGCCGTAGTCCTCTCTGGGCTGTTGTTAATGCGCATGGCACCCCCAAAAAATCCACTGCCCAGGATGTGACGTCTACATTCGCACTCTCGAGCAACAGCCAAGAAAGAAGGAAATGCTCCTCTCCTTAAAAAAGGTGGATACATTGCGGGTGGCATTATTCCCTCTTCAGCGAATAAGAGCGTCGCGTTGATGCTGCAAGGTAGGTGTAAGACAAAAAAGTGAACACATTACGGAGAGCAATGAGATAAGGGAGACGAAAGGCTAAGCACAAGGAGCCAATGAACGTTTAGGCTAGAAATTCACAGCTCTGCAGCAAAAGCGAATCAATGAACGCGATAGCAACAAATTGGAAGGTAACGCGCCGAACGGCAAGTAGATCAAAATGTGCCCCACGTTTTTCACGCACGAATGTCCCACGAAACGTACTCACAGGTACAGATGGACGCAAATGAGCGTGTCAGTTGTTACTTCGCTGCGTCTGAAGAGCGCGCCCTTATCGTGAATAGAGACTGTGGAACGATCGCAAAGGGCTTTGTGCACCCGGTAATTAAAACAGAAGCGTTCTAATGAAAGTCTAACGCCAGGGAAGACGTGGTGGTGGTGGTAGTGGTTATAAAAGCAAGAAGGCACCTAATATCTGCAGCCCGGTAGGGTGCACGGCGCAGCGACAACAAAACATATGATTGTCCCCCCCCGCGAGATAAGGACGCGCGAGCATGCGTCCACCTTCTCCACTCTAGCGGCAAGTAACGCAGTGAGAGAACGCGCGCCGCCGCACGCTCATTGGGCCATCCTGCTGGCGATTCTGAAAACGCAATAATTCCTTCCACCGCCGCCCCGCCCTCCCAAGAGGCCCATAACCGCGCGATAACTGGTAGATATATACAGCTTGCTGTTTAAACAGAGAAGGACGTGCTGCTCGGTGGCTCAGTGGTTCCAGCGGAGAGTGTCCAGCGGATAGTGTCCACATAATTGCTATCACAATAAAAAAATGGCAGCATATCCACGGAGTGAATGATGGGGAGTGGGGCAAAGCATTCATCCGTCCATTCGTTCTTGCTTCCGTCCGTTCCTGCGTACGTCTCTGTAACCGTTCATGTGTCCATCCACCCGTACGTGCGTGCGGCTGTTCGTGCGTCCGTCCCTGCGTTCGTCCATGCATCCGCCCCTGCGTCCATTCATGCGTCCATCCATGCATCTGTCTGTGTGTCTGTTCGTCTATCTAAGCAGCACTCCAAGTACCACCATCTCGCATCTTTTCATCATACATTCTCCATATTGAAGCACCGCCATCCAGCGGACATTTCAAGGACTAAACGAGAGGTGGCACATGCACACTTTCTCACGGCTTGCGCTTCGGGTTTACTTCCCACCTTTAACCACCTCGAGTTCATGGTATACACTAGTTCACTGTATTCATGGCTATGCGGCCCAACGCTCGCTAAACCTTTCTAAAACCAAGGAGGTTACACCCAGCGAGTATAACGTAGCAACCCTTTCTTGTCATATCGTGCTCAATGTACATGCCAATAGCTGCTAATGGGGATCGCAGCGTGCGCGTTACCTAA
The DNA here is from genome assembly GCF_013339725.1 of Rhipicephalus microplus. Taxonomy (NCBI): domain Eukaryota; kingdom Metazoa; phylum Arthropoda; class Arachnida; order Ixodida; family Ixodidae; genus Rhipicephalus; species Rhipicephalus microplus. Next base: position 38,449 of record NW_023611020.1, read on the forward strand.
AGGCCAAATGCTCCTGTCTCTCATTCCCCCTTAGCAGCCATTAACATGTGCATTGAGCACTATCTTTTATTGTTCAACAACGCACAGAAGAAATCTCTCACCGGAACCACCTTGGAGGTCAAAATCGTAAGGACCGCTATTTGTGCCACTGGTGGTTACGTACTACGAGGGACGCACAAGCCACGCCATAAGGAGCTTCGCCCCTAAAAACGCCAGGCCGGCAAGGAAGGCGCAGCACATTCACAGCGAAAGCTAGAAGAGTGACTTTTCAGAACCCTTTCTAAGCACTTACTGGGTAACGACTGCAAGCCTACTTGCTGGGTACCCACTACAGCACTATTGTTAATAATTTCTGGGTAGTACACCCACATTCCCTATGGTATGTGAGACTTCACGCAATCTGGCAGCCCTGTGCTCCTTGTTGAGCTATTCGGGACGCGGTTTCATAGTCGTTAACTAGGCACGCACGTGCTCCAAGGCTGCATTGATGCCATAGCTCTATTTATTAAAGTCGTTTTTGCCTTATCGCCGCCTTGTCAACGTTGCCGAGTTCTCACATTTGGCGCAGACGTCGACGAACCATGCCGGGGAATCCAGAGCCACTCGTCCATTTCGTGTGAAATGGTGTTTTTGTGCTAGCTGCCCGCCTCATTGCCTTTGCCTGCCCTAAGCCTTCTTAGGGCAGGCAAAGGCAATGCCGCTTATAAACTTGAATCAGGCCACCGTAAAAGACCTTCAAGGGTTCACAACGGGATGCATTCGCGATAAACGTTTGCGCCGTAATCCGGAGACGACTGGCTCGAAGGATGAAATGACTAAAGGCTTGCTTCATGACGTATCCCACAACCATCAACCATCTGGTGGGTCCGACTGGACAACTGAGCTGTCGTTTTCAAGTACCAACGTGCTGAGTGATTTACTGCAAGAGTTTTTGACGTTGTCACAAAACCGGAGTTTCCAGACTAAGTTGCCACGTTGCCTGGCCTCTCGGCTTTACTGCCAACCTTTTATGGTGACGGTAGCATTTCAGCACACCAGTGGCTTGAAGAGCTCGAGCGTACCCAAGTATTGACGTCATGAACAACGTGTACTCTCCTAACTGTAGCGCTTGGCAAGCTCCGTGGGCCGGCTGCAGATTGGAAGAGCGTGGCAGGAAACTGTTTTGACACGTGGGAAAATGTCAACACTGCCTTAGACAGCCAATTTGGGGAGAATATTACGGTCTTGCAGTGGCAGCCCATAGTCACCAGATGCGTCCAGTCACCCAATGAGAGCCTAATCGACTACTATTTGGCGAAACTGCGCGTGATTTCAAGATGTCCGGTCCAATTAACAGATTCTCAGCGCATTGAATATAGCTCTACAAGGTGTGCACGACGCACACTTGCCGACAACTATCGCTGTACAACGACCACTAACTGTGGGCGCGATTCTTGCCATCGCACCCAACTCGACAGAACTATAGAGTATGCCTCTGTTTTCCCAAGTCAGCCGCCATTTGCAGCGAGATCGCCAACGTTACGAGTGCCTCCCTTGCCAGGGCTGCAGATTGGTTCTAGGGATGACAGAGCGTCTTCACAAGTCAATCCACCTGCTTCATCAGCACCACATCCAATTTTGTCGTTACCCCTGGATCAACAAGACACTCGTTATCTTGCAATTAGTTCCCGAAATGGCGCCTGTGCTTATCGTCCCCGGAAAGATATAGGCAAGGCCATATGTTACAACTATCGCCAACCGAGCCATCTTGCATAGAAGTGCCCCCATTCCGGAACCAGTGCCTCGCTACCCAGCCAGCAAACAAGTTTTCCCTCTCTGGTGTGCCCTCAACCTTCAGAACCACTCGAAGAATCTCTTGTACAGTGCACTGCGATTCAAGCAGGCATTCCACTTATCGGCACTGCATACGCATTTCTGGACAGTGGTTTAAAGCTCACCATACTATCGCTAGACGGCAACCGAAAATCCCTGCGAGTCATTGACGATGTGACCGTACCTCCGTTATCGTGCCGCCTTGTTTCGGTCACGTGCAGCGAGCAGAATACTGGAAAAGGAATCGCTGAACAAGTATTGACGCTTCGACTTTCTCGCGGTGTTGCAATTGCCAGAAGTATCGTCAATGTTGTGTGCGGTGAAGCGGAAGTTCTGTTGACGAATTTTACCAACGAGCGGCGACACATTACACAAGGCACTACAGTTGTCTACTTCGACGATATCACCGTAATTCGCGAGTGCTGTGTAGTACAACAGGACGAGCTGCAAGCCACGTCAGCCCCACCACCTATTGACGTAAGCACGGATTTGTCACTAGCGCAGAGACGGCGTCTAGTAGATCTTCTTCATCAGTTCAAAGACTGTTTTAGATGCGGAGCATCTAATACTCGAGGCTTGTAGTGCAGCGCCGTCCGCAAGCTTCCTCCCCCTTCTTCCACCACCTGTGCATCCCTTCCTCCTCTACACACCGCGCGCGCTTCACTCCTCCACCATCTGTGCACCCTTCCTCCTCTACACACCGCGTGCGCTTCTCCTCTTCACGAACATTCGCTAGCTGTATAATGTAGCGCGCATGCGCCGTCACGCTTCGAGAACATCGGCAGCTGACGCGCGCGCATGCGCCGTCGCGCTTCGAGAACATCGGCAGCTAACGCGCGCGCATGCGCCGTTGCGCTTCTCCCCCTTCTCGAACATTCGACAGCTGACAGTGCATGCACCGTCGCGCTGTATATATACTCAAGGTCGGTGCTCGCTCGCTCAGTTGCCGCTCGTCGGTTGGTTTGTACGGCGCGTCGACGTCCGAGGTCGCAATGATCGACGTCCCTTCGACCAGCGCCGGCCAAAGTGTTGGCGGAACCGCTCAAAGTTCGTCGCAATAAATAAACACCGCCCTTTCGCATACGTGTCGTACGTGTTCACTTATTTAACACCCCTCCTACAACCACGTTAACCAATTTAGCCAGCGACCCAAGTAAGTCGCAATTTAACACCCCATTTCACAACCACGTTAACCAATTTAGCCATCGACCCAAGTAAGTCGCACTTTAACACCCCTTTAACCAATTATATGCTCCGCATCCTCCTCAGTGTTCCCCCGAGGGAAGCTGCGGGCAATTTTTCATTGACCTCGAGGGTCAGTCAAACGCCACTGACGAAGCACCGGATAATAACGGAGGAGACGGCAAGGCCAATACGACATAACCCATACCGCATAGCACCGAAAGAGCGTGCAGAAATTCAGGAACAAAAGAAGAAAATGCTCGATTATGACGTCATCCAGCCGTCAAGAAGTCCTTGGGCATCGCCGGTAGTGCTAGTTAAAAAGAAAGACGGAAGCTTGCGATTTTGTGTCGACTACCGCAAGCTGAACCGTGTGACAAAGAAAGACGATATACCAATTACCACACATCGATGATTCACTCGACAGGATGAGATATGCACGCTACTTCTCGTCTAATGGACCTCGAAAGTGGGTATTGGCAAATTGAGGTCGATGAGCGAGATAGAGAAAAAACGGCTTTTGTAACGACTGACAGGCTTTATGAATTTAAAGTTTGCCATTCAGATTGTGCTCAGCCCCCGCAACATTTTAGAGACTGATGGACACCGTTCTGTCAGGCCTTAAGTGGCAGACATGTCTGGTCTATATGGACGACGTCTTTGTTTTTTCAAACACATTTGAGGAACACCTGAGCAGGCTGCTATCGGCATTCAGGGCAATAAGGTCTGCCGGCCTGACACTGAAACCCGAGAAGTGTCATTTCGGTCTCAAGGAGCTCCAAATTTTAGGCCATGTGGTGAGCCATGAAGGTGTTCAACCTGATACCGATAAGATTGCGGCCGTCAGAAAATTTCCGGTGCCAACAGATAAGAAAGCAGTCAGGCCTTTCCTTGGTCTGCGCACATACTACCGAAGGTTTATTGCCAATTTCCCCCCATAGCCTCGCCGTTAACAGGACTCACGAGAGAAGACGTTTCCTTCTCATGGGGCGTCGATCAACATGCGGCATTTGACGATCTCTGACAACGCCTGCAGACCCCGCCTGTGCATGCTCACTTTGATGAGGATGCTCGTACCATTGTCCACACAGATGCCAGCAACGTGGGTTGGGCGCTGTACTCGTCCAGTGGCAGACTCAGCCGAGCGTGTGATCGCATATGCTAGTAGGACGCTTTCCTGCACCGAGTACAACTACTCCACAACGGAAAGAGAGTGTCTTGCTGTCGTATGGGTGGTTATGAAGTTTCTTCCGTACCTCTACGGTCGTTTCTTCCACGTAGTCAGCGACCGTCATTCCCTCTGCTGGCTGACCAACTTGATAGACCCGTCTGGTCGGCTCACACGGTGGAGCTTACACCTTTAAGAGTTTGATATTACGGTCGTGTATAAGTCCGGAAGGCAGCACGCCGACGTCGATTGCTTATCAAGGTCAGCGATAAAGAGCGATGATGACACAGAAGGTGACAGCATGGCGTTTGTAGGAGTCGTTGACCCCCCTATGATTTCATGCAAACAGAAAGAAGACAGCGAGTTGCTTCCCCTTAATAAATTTTGAATGGCTGGACAACAACCGTCCCTAGAAGATTTGCAAGGAGCCCGCCGTCATTCTAGATACATAGTGGTGTTCTCTATAAGAAGAACTTTTCTCCCAGAAGAAGCACCCACGTACTTGTCGTTCCGACGTCAAACCGTGAGGAAATACTTTGTGCTTGCCACGATAAGTCAATGTCTGGTCATCTCGGATACACACGCTCATTGGCCAGAATCTAACAGAAATACCACTGGCCCAAGTTTCCAGGCACTGTAAAGCAGTGCGTCCGCACGTGCCTCGATTGTGAGCAACGAAAATCGCCATCGTTAAAACCAGCTGGACTATAACAACCAATTCAATTGCCCACAGTACCTTTTGCCCAAATTGGAATGGATCTCCTCGGACCATATCGGACTTCCCATGCTGGCAACAAGTGGGTAATAGTCGCCACTGATTATCTTATGCGCTACGCGGAAACAAAGGCTTTGTCAAGTGGCACCGCCGTTAAAACTGCACGATTCTTCGTAGAAAATATTGTCCTGGGGCAGGGGGCTCCGACAATCATAATAACGGATCGAGGTTCCACTTTCACGGCCGCGCTCCTGAAGACAGTGCTTGAGCTTAGTGGGACAGCCCATCAGAAAAACACTTGCTATCATCCACAAACGAACGGCTTAACAGAATGCCTTAACAACACTATTGCCGACATGTTGAGTATGTACGTTGACGTGGATCACAAGAACTGGGACGACATTCTACCGTACATCACGTTGGCCTATAATGAAGCGCAGCAAGAAACTACACGAAGAACGCCGGTTAAGTCTCCTTCATGGCCGTGAAGTGACGACGATGCTTGAGCCATGTTACTGCACGACTGCAATGACATCGATTTGAACGCTGCATCTTTTACCCAACGAGCAGAAGTAGCGAGGCAGCTTGCACGCGTCCGAATCACCCAGCAGCAAAATTACGACGCCCAACGTTATAATCTCCGACACCGACGTGTAGTCTATCAGCCCGGTGACAAAGTCTGGGTATGGAGTGCTATTCTCCACCGGGGACTGTCTAAACATTGCTGAAGAGGTATTTCGGCCCCTACACAGTTTCAAAACGCCTGAGCGACGTTAATTACAGTGGTCGTTTCCTACAGCCCCTCGACAACTCGCCAGCAAAAAAACAGAAATCTTGCACTTTATGTGAATGAAGCACTGTTTTTCAGACTGATTTACACCATACATCTACTACACCGTCTTTCGTAGAAGAGCATCGGTACGCTGCTCTCTGGAGGGGGGCAAGTGCCACGTTGAATATGCAGCACCAAGAGAACAACGAAGAACAAGCGCAGCGAGAGAAAAAGACGAGGTTCTCTTCCGATCAGTGTGCCAGTGTTCTGGTAGAATTAAAGTGATTTTCCTGTATTTAACTGGTGCTGTTTCTTCATTGTGACAATATTACTAAGATAGTTAAAGAAAACCTAGCAATTTCCGGTGAAGAAGTAGCGGACGCAATTAATGATTCCTTTCTTCGCAACATTCCATTATTATCCGAAAGTGGCAGCTTCTCTTTCATGCAGCCGCGTTGTGAGCTCACAATGTTTTTGTGGCCTACATCTGAATGGTAAATTATAGCTACCTACACTAGCCTTAAAAACAGCACAGCTACAGATAATGCGGGGCTTCAGATCCAACCAATAAAATTTGTCATTGACCTAATCGCGCCGTGCTTAAAGCATATAATATTAGCTGTATTTCACGTGCAGTATTTCAGCGTAAGAGGCAGTGTGCTCAAATTGCAGCTATCTACAAAAAAGCAATAAGAATGATCTTGAAAACTACCACCCAATCTCCATTATCCCTGTGTTTTCAAAAGGTCTTGAAAAATAATTTTAGCCTGAATATTTTATTCACTGACCGTTACAGCATTTCAACGGATTCGCCCTACGGTTTCCAAAAAGATAAGTGCACTTAGCTAACATTGCACGCGCAAACAGAAATAATTCAATTGTTCTAAAGTAAGAACTGGGTCCTTGGTATCTTTTTGGATTTCACAAAAGCATTTGATCTCATTAGCCACAACATACTAATAGAAATTGAAGCACTATGGCATTCGAGGAAAAGCCCTGTTGCTTATTTCATCTTATCTTTGTCATGGTTTGTCATGGTCTTGGTATGTCATGGTTAACGGTCACTCATCTTGAATTAAACCAGTCAATGTAGGTGTAGCACAGGGGAGCACTCTCAGCCGTTTTCTTTTTGTAAGTTATAATAACGATATTGTTAACGTCTGTCATACGGCAAAACATATACTATACGCCGATGATACTAGCCTCTTTTTCGCTGCCGCGGATATTGCATGTCTATCGGATCAAGCAAATGAAGCACTTCATTCTGTTCCCTCGTGGGGTGCTTACAATAATCTAAAGCTAAGGCAGTCTTGTTTCAGTCACCATTGGTCAGAGTAGAGGAAAATAAAACAATGTATAAATATTGTTTATTGATATCAAAGCAATGTCGACGCATGAGGTCAATGACAGCTTTTTCAGCACTAATTGATGTGATCATACTAAGAGAAGTTACTAGAGAAAAAGATGCCTAGTGTTTTGGCAGTATTCACAACTTCTATTTCAGAATCATTGAGCACTAATCTGGGGACTGCACAAAATTTCGCAGCTGCCTTTCTATCTTTTTAATGTACTTCTGCCAGCCACTGAGCTCCCTTTCTTCTAATCTTCTCATTGATCAGAAGGCATGCAGCTCTTCTACAGCTTAGAAAGGTCTCCCTCTTTCTTTCAACATCATCTGTCGGTTCACCCCGCTGCTTAGCATGTCTGTGTTCCCTAGAGGCTTCCTGTCGTTTTGCTATGGCTCTCTTAACTTCCTCATCCCACCAACTTTTGGGTTTGTGTCTTCTTTTCCGGGGTGACTTGTTACGCGTCTTAGCAAGCTCTAGCTCAAAGAGTCTAATTAGATTCATGTATGTACACACTGTCTTATTATCCTCCGTGATTACTTTCTCAATTTGTTTAGTGGCTATTTCAATTTGCCTCTCTGAATAAAAATTTTCCTGTAGTTGCTCATCTCGTCTCCTTCCCACTTTCACTGCTCTTCCAAAACTTAGCTTGATACGTTTGTGGTCACTACCGAGACTTCTGGAGCCACCTTCATCTATGTGCATTCCCCTGAGCTTATCATACATCCTATTTGACATCAGTGCATAATCTATCGTCGACTGCAGCCTTCCTACCTCCCATGTTATTTGCCCTTCACACTTCTCGGTACTGTTGCAAATGATCAAATCAAGCCTTTCACACATATCCATGATCATTTTGCCTGTCTGCTCGGTATACCCATCCATATCTTCTATGTGCGCATTCATGTCTCCTAGTATAATTATCTCGCACTCTCTTCCTAACTCCTGAATGTCCTTTGATATACACTCTACCACTGCCTGGTTTTCCTCTCTGGCCTTTGCTCCCGTCCATAAGTACACGAAACCAAGGAGTGTCATTTGACCTGCCACTTTCCCTTTTAGCCATAAATGTTCCTTGCACTCCTGCTTGACCCTTTGCCAGTCTGTACTTTTATGAATGAATGCCCCAATACCACCCCCCTTTCTGCTGCCTTCTGTTCTATTACAATATTCCCGCGCGTAGTCCGGATTGTTCGGAGGTTGTTTCATGTCCCTGAGATGTGTTTCTACGAAACCGTATACCATCGGTCTCTCTTCCCTTAGCTGTTCTTCTATGTCTTCCCACTTCAGCCTGTTCCTACCACCCTGCATGTTAATATACCCTATGCCTGAATGGGCTCGGCGCTCGTGGCTAGGTCTACTTATGCCCCGGACTCTACCTATCTTAGACATTGGTGCCACTTTGGTATCGTATCTCTCCATAACACCTGTCGAAGAGTCTCCCTGGTTGTTTTCCTCGTTACTAGCTATCCTGCACCCCGAAGGGCTCGCTTGCCCCCAAAAAAAGCTACTGCGCGTCCTGCAAGTCGCCAACCCACCTCATGACCTAGTCGCCCATCGAAGTGAATTCTGTCTCGTTGAAAACCACCCCACCTATGCACCTCTCTGTTTATTTCCACCACCTCAAAGCCTTTCTCTTGACTCATCCGCCATATCTCTTGGTTTGCGTTGACAACCGCTCTTTGCAGGTTGCTATCATGTACCGGTACATCCGGTATAGTGCATATCAATACCTGTACCTTAGGAGAAGTGGCGCGCATGTCATCGACGCCTTTCGCCAGTGTGGCTGCTAGTCCTGCTGTATCTTCATTTAAGACATCGTTTAAACCGCGTGAAATTATCACGAGGTTTCGTCTATCAGCTGTAGTTTTGAGTTTTGTGCTCGCTTGCCTCATGACTGCTTCAAGCTTGCGTCCTGGGAACGCCCCTAGTGCGACCTTCTTGTCACCTCTTACCCTCTCTTTGATGGCTTCTGTGCATCGATTTAAATTCGAGTCTCCGGCGATTATCACATGCTGTGACTATTCAGCTAGAGCGTCCTGCACCAGGGGGCTACTTGCACCTGTGACGCCGGCTGCTTTGTCCCTCCCAGCCCCACCACTACCTCGCTGAAGCTGGGCCTTGCGACAGTTGAACCAGCTAAACCTGTTTTTTCCAAACTTGCTTGTTCTTCCTTCTCCACTGTTCTTGTTGCCGGTTCTCTACTGTCTCTACGTAGGCTGCTTCTTTGTTCAGCTTCGCTAGTGCTTCCTTCGGTGGACTTCAGTCTTTCCTCCCATTGCCCTCGTTTTCTCTTGCTCTGTCGCCAACGCAGTCTCGAGCTCATCGATTCTCACCAGCAGTTCACTTTGGGCAACCATCATTTTCTTCATTTTTTCTTCGACCTCACATTGCCTACACTTCGGGTCAGCCTCTTCTCCATCCGCTTCTACGCTTGAGTCCACTTTCAAACCCACTCCACATCCTGAACACTTTACAGTCTTTTTAACCATGTCTTTCTGACACCAATTGTCCCTATACTAGATAATTACTAAACTCGAGCCGTGCACTACGAAAAAAAAGAAAGTCTAAGCTCTACTACAAACATTTGCGTGTTCAATGTACGAGCACCTTCGCCACGGGGTGGCAAAAGAGAAAAAAATTAAAAAACAACCACAACAAAAAAAATTTCACACACACACACACCCGCACCAATAAATACCTGGTGACTGGCCCCCGAAAAAGCCGTACCATAAAATTAGTGCTACGAAGATTTCAACCGCTGCCTTATAAATATAAAGACAAGCTCAAAACATGCCAAAACACTTATCTGCGCAGTCGATCTGGAGCGCTCGAAAAACACGTCCATCCACCGTGACAGCCCGAACAGACTGTTCGGGCTGTCAGGACATATACACACAACGCCATCTATTGAGGTATTTATAAACTAGAGGTGGCTTAATGCATACTATATATATAACATACTACATACAGATGGTGGAGGGAACGACCCACACACTAAGAAGCTTCGCGCCTACAAAATTAAAAGTCAACCAAAGATTGGTGTTGAACAAAGACCAGCTTGCAACCACTTAGGTGGGTAATCCTGCGATTGCCTGGTTAATTTGAAGTTTGTAGTCTATTCAAGAAGCCACGTGCATCTGTCCTCAGATATTTATTGCAGCCCGATGAGAGTAACAACTGGAGTATCAATAAAGAGGATATCACCAATAGCTCAAAGCCATCTCACAGGTCTTTCAACATGTAAATACGAACGCATAGTCACTTGGTCTAAGTGTACATCAAAGAAATCTTTTGTGTAGCCCTATTTGGATTTTTGTAGCCAAACTTGCACGCTATCTCGGAAGTGAAATCAGATATGCCTACCAAACTTATTCCGAGCTGTGTTTTATTCAGTGCGTCGATGTCTTAGGTAAAGTTCGACTCCCGCTTGAGTCCACCATGGCAGTGCAGTGGTTAAGGTGCTCGGCTGTTGACTCGAAGGTCGTGGGTTCGATTCCGGCCATGGTTGTTACATTCTGATGTACGTGAAATAGCAGAGGCCCCTTGCGCTGTGCGATGTCAGCACGCGTTAAAGGATGACAGATAATCTAAATTCCCTGAGGCATCCGCTGTATGGCGCCTCTCATAATAATATCTTGGTTTTGGGACGTATAACCACAGAGATTTCTTTATTCATGCTATAGAAAACCAGTGAAGCGTTCGCAGATTTGTTTTTGCATAAGTAACCCCTCAAGCAAAACAACATGCGTAGGCACAGATATTTTGTAATAAAAAAGCTATTGTACAGTAGACGATGTCTCAAGCGCAATGCTTTGGTATGTTCGCAATGTGACTTTGCAATGGATACGATGCTTTAGCAGATGGCGCTTTTTTCCAGGACTATATAGTGACACAGGGGTTCATATACAAGTACTGATTGTTGGATAAGTGAAATATTCTATTTAAAGCATGACTAGGCTGTTGGATGGTGCCCAGCGTTCGGAATTATACAAGCTCTATTACTTGTTAGAATGCATTTTTAAAATTTTGTGTTACCATAAATAAAAGCGCATTGATGTCCAGTAAAAAAATGTTTTTGGCGACTCTGCATACTACATTGATCGGTGCATATTCTGTGCAAAATCTGTGCATATTCCTTCATTAGAAGTACAGCAAGCACTGGTTGTCCGTTTTAAAGGTCTTTTTATCTATTTTCTATAGGTTGTTTCTTTCATCAATAACAGGTATAAACTACTATGCGTTGCGATAAATATGTTCACTTATTGCATGCACGCTAGTGACATTTTTTACTTTCCACAAATATCAGCCGTTACGACGTCACAAGCGGAAGTTCACAACTCTTTCAGTGAACGCTTTCCTCACACTCACCAGTCGCTGCTAGAGCAATACTGGCAACCAGGAGCAGTAGAAGTGCCTTCATCTCTCCCGAAAGTTGAACAGTTTTCTGAAGGATGTACGTCAGGCAAAGCCTCCGCTTGAATAACCCGTGGTAAGTCGCTGCTGTTTATATTTCTCCCGGGCATCCGAAGTACCGCTTTGTGATTGGACGGCAGAGGAGCGTGAGTGAGTAATGTGACTGCACAATCCAGCATACGCAATCCTTAGGAATTTACAAGGTGCAAGTGTTCTGAATTGGGGAATGTACACACGTCATCACATCGTTCATATTTTTTGTATTTTACCGCAAGCATACACAGTACCTGTTAGATTCTTACAGTAAAGTCGTTGTTTAGGGTACCCCACTTGCACGTCCGTATAAAAAAAAACTGAACAAAAAGGAGGCATTGCGTTCAAGCGTGTGCTGTTTGCCTTCTGGAGGTAAAACAGGTGAGCTACGACGAAAATGACGTAACGTTTCAGCAAAAGTTAGGCTAGCGCTGTTTCTTCGTTTCCGACGCGTTGGAGCGCAGAATCATTATTACACAATTGAAATGCACTTCATCACATTACGTGTCACCTCATCTACACGAAATGAGCAATAAATTAAAAATGAAAGATTTAAACGTGATATATTCATATTTTTCTGTTCAATTTCATATACCATCAGAAGAATTTGGCAATTGTAGCCGTCTTTTCAGAATACACTGAAGTTTATATTGATACTTCATTGTGTTTCATGCCCCAAAACCACGAAGTGATTATGATGGACGCTGTCACGGAGGACTTCGAAAATTTCCACCAGATGGGGATTTTCAACGTGCGCCTTAACCTCCGTACACGTGTCTCCAGTATTTTGCTTCAAGCGAAGTTGAAGCCGCCGCTACCAAGATCCCGTTGCCTTTGCTTCAGCCTACGATCCCCATAACTACCATATCACTGTAGCGAATTGATGCCGGGTCTGATGATCCCAACGAATTCCTTTTTTGGCCATGAATGATATGCCTGAAAAACGACCGTCAAATGGTTTGGATGCTACGTTCCCTCATTGAATGTTCGCGAACAATACTTGTAGGCATTGGGACAACGGTTGCTCGAGGTGCACTTAAAATGTTGAACTTCCTAATCTGAGTGCTTGACTCAGACAATTAGAAAGATAGCTACCCTTATACCTCTCTAAAGAGGTCATGGCAGGATCTGCCATCTAACAAAACATCAGATGGCGATAGCACCTTTCAGACTTACATAAGTGTGTGCATACCGACGTCCTTCCCTAAAGAGGTCATGGCAGGATCTGCCATCTAACAAAACATCAGATGGCGATAGCACCTTTCAGACTTACATAAGTGTGTGCATACCGACGTCCTTCCCACAGACCGCATTTGCTATAGCCCAGCATTGCGAAATCAATGAAGCTGTAGGGTTACGAAGCTGACATGTCTGCAACAAATGGCGCATGCCGAAAATTATTTTTCTGTGTTAGTCGTGAACTCAGTCTCGTTTTGTAACTTATCGTGCCTCGCGATAACATCCAATAAGCGCGCGTCACTGTTAAAAATAACAAACTCGTACTAACTCTTGCAGGCGTTTATGCATCGCCTTCAAGCAATTTCATTTTAAAAATACTCGCGGATATCTTGAGTGGGCGGAATAGTTGAATGCGTGCTATCCAGCAAGGAAAATTACAAGGGTAAATTCAAAAAGATGACAATCAGCAACCATGGCGGACAACTTGGGCATGCTCTCCTAAGTGATGGTAGCCCCAGTTTACTTGGACGCGCAACATACGGCCACTCCATCGGCATTGATTGTGTCTCGAACTACCACCAGATCACAGGCATGCCTAGAGTTAGTCCGTGGAAGAACAATCAAGAAATTCATCCAGTTCAAATTTGTTGTTGAACACGCTTACAGCTAGGGCCTACTGTCTCGGTTAAAGCAAAATAGGTCACTCGAATGTTGCCGATGATCAAGCGAAACGACTTCAATACAGAGTTGAAGCGATGTCAAGCAGTGGGACGCCGGGGGCAGCGTCAAATCTTGGCACAAATTCAATCCACAGACCTTAGGGCAGCGAAGAGGATGCAAAATAATATTCAGTGTGGCATCGATGGATTCGCGTCGGGGGGTTGGACAACGTTTTTCTAGAACCGGACCTCGCAGAGCCACTGCCACAAGTTTTAAAGAGCGTCTTCGATTAAATGTGCTCGAGCTTTTTCAACGGCGCCAAGATCCTGAGAATCATTTTTAGTTCGGCATGTTATATTATGTGGGTTGACGGCAGCTATTTAGAGCAGCTGTTCCGTGTATAACAGTATGTGGCTTGAGATAGCTTCTAAACTTACCCGCTTGTCGCTTCATTTCCAGCTTCTATTTCTTCTAGAAAACTCGACTTGGTTACAGCATCTTTCACCAAGTATCGATCATCAGTTTCACCGTGCTTTAAGACATCATAATTGTTTCCGTGGCTAATCCTAGGAATATCTGTCTTAATGACTACACCGAGCTCTATCTGTGCTTAGAGGCTGTGGAACTTCGTGTTGCGCATATGTAGGCGCAATTGTAGTGCAATGGCCGTGTCAGTGTGTACTGATTCGCACCTCTAAACTGACAGCTACAACTGTAACGTCGAGAGAACTGCCACTGGCTAACTGACGAAAATGAAACCTTTCTTACTGGTAACTCTAAATAAACTTGTTCGAGCGGCACACGAAGTGTCGGATTTTGTTTTCAATCCGAAATACAAAGCAGAAAACACGTTATCTGACTTTGTCATTGCTGTAATAAGAGACTCACGTCAATCTTTCCTAGCTTCTACCGACCATTACCTGCTATTTTCTTTTTTTAAAAGAAACTGCCTAAGTGTTCACAAGCCAAGCGTTGTATCACAGCATTGAAGGCCGCGCAGCGCGTTCAGCAAGGTCACTTTGGCCCTCTGTATACTATGAATAAGTCAATAAAGCATTTATATTAATAAAATCATGGATTGAGTGAGATAAGCAGATTTCAATAAAAGTTTTGGTTAAACTTGACACGGGGGTTTCTATTTTCTTTTTCGAAAATGACCTTTTTTGAGGAAACTAGCTTCTGCAACTATTTCTTCCTGCTGCCACGCGGTGTCTAGGAAAACAAACTTTTGCAGAAATATCTAAAAGATATTTTTTGTATTTGCTTCTTTTCAAAATTTTTGCTTGAAAGAAAAAAAAAAGATGCGCCAAGGTTCATCAATAATATGAGTCTATTTTATTTTGACGAGGTTGCCAATTTTTTCAGTGTTTTTTGGTTTTGTAGACTCCTTCAAATAGCATGAATAAAAGTTACTGTGATTTGAATTAAAACACGAAGAAAAAAACTAAGACAACGTTACAGTGCGCAAATGTTTTGCCCGCAAACTCTGAAAATGTTCCGGCAAGCAATAGCAAGAGACAGGTGCCGCCATCTTCAAACATTTTTTGTTTGTGTGCTGGGATCAGTTTTGGGAAATGAAATTTTCGCCATGGTGCCCCTCAAATATTCTGACATAATAACCCGAAAATTGTTGTCCGAACGCATGTGTTTTATCTCTCGTGCAATCTCCCAGACGCACTTCGCTACTTTGCAAAAAGATGAATTGAGCCTAAGAAATACACTTTACTACCGCGCATACAGCTGGCGCTAGAATATTTCAGAACAGTCAGTGAAATGCACGCACGCGTTCTTTTCGTTGATACACCGCGCCTACAATTCAGATACAAGGTATGTGCCAAGTGAATTAGAAGTTATTGCGAATGACGGCTGATTAGGCTACCATGCTCCACTGTCGAAGGAGTAGCTTAGCCGGCAGCGCAGTTTTCTCTAGATGCCTTTGAAAACCAACTAGGCAAGTTTACGTTCCGTTAAACCAATGTCGAGAAGCTGCAGTGGCTCATATAAAGTGTATCTGTGCCATTTTGTTAGGTTTGTCGATTCAAGGGTGTCTCCATTTTCTCTTTACATTATTGTCACTAGTTGGTGCAATCAGAAAAAAAGGCTTTCATTGACTGAACGCTTTTTTTTCAGGATACCAGCTGCTTCAGACTGAAATAAAAATGTATAGAACATGCTAACACCGAATTCCTACCTTTTGGCTTGCTATTTTTTTGTCGTACTGTGTTATAGAACATCTGGCCATGAACACTTGGATCATGCGATCAAGGATTCTGTTCGAGAACATTCCACGTGCCGCAAACGAAGCAATGATGCAACCTTGCCTGATGTGAGCCAGTTTACACATGGGCGCTTTTGTCTACCTACATTTTTTGCCGGATATTGCTTACGGCACAGGTAAGCCCGCATTACGACAAGTCGATAATTTACGAGCTGTACATCTGGCACTCGTGTACGGACGCTTCCCATATGCTCCCACCTCTACAATAGGTACAAATTACTGTTGCTGTAGATTTTACAAAGTGAGCATGACATTAAAAAAAACGAACTGAATGTGGCTAAATCATCGCCCATTTATTTCTTTTTGGTGCACTTGTTACTTGAAGATTTAAACTTGTTTCGTAAGCTGGTTGGTCTGATCCCTCCATTTGCTCACAGGGCGCTCCCGTCCAATCAGAAGTTGATGTTATAAAATCCGAAGACTTCTTTTGTAGAAAATCGGGTTCAAAGGTTGATATGTGGGGTTTAACCTCCCAAAACCACCATATAATTATGAGAGACGCCGTAGTGGAGGCTCCAGAAATGTCGACCAACTGGGATTCTTTAATGTGCACCCAAATCTGAGCATACGGGCCTACAACATTACCGCCTCCATCGGAAATGCAGCCGCAGCAGCCGGGATTTGAACCTGCGACCTGCAGGTCAGCAGCCAAGTACAATAGCCACTAGACCACCGCGGTGGGGCAACCGGGCTCAAAGGACTAATACGCCTGGAGATGAAAAGCAGAGCGTCTCGACATCTGTTTTTTGCGGCGCAGATCCAAGAACCACCCCACGTGCCACGTGGCATATTTCGTCCTCCTCTTCCTTTCGTGCAGCCTATGTCCATTGTTTTAGAGGCGAAGCTCCTTATAGCGGCACCCGTTCGTTCAGTGTAGTATGTAACAAGTATTACATTTTGACCTCTAAGGTGGTGCCGGTGAGAGACTTCTCCTGCGCGTTGTTGAACAATAAAAAATAGTGCTCAATCTACATGTCAATGGCTGCTAATGGGGAATGAGAGACAGGAGCATTCGGTTTTTTGTTAACGCACAGGCTGTGGTCACCAATAGCAGCCATTGGCATGTACATTGAGCACTATCTGACAAGAAAGGGTTGCTACGTTATACTTGAACTGGTATAGCGCATTACGGGAAAGAAGAAACGGCCGAGCAGACCGACACAAGAGGACAGAGCGCTAACTTCCAACTGAGCTTTATTGTCAAACTGCATCAAATATGTAGACCGGCGCAAGCATAGAAAAACCACCCTAACACAACGACAAGATAACACACAACATCGCACTGTCACATATCACAGATTCATAGGCGGTTATCCTGATTAAGGAAGGCCACTTTATGTTCAGATAAAACCAAAGAAGGGGCACTAATACACGTGCTGCCAGCTCTTGCTATACAATGCGCTTCTATAATTTCTCGAGTTAATTGCGACGGGTGCTTTTTTACCACTTCACATTGATCAAACATGGGGGTACATCTACAATCGCGGCAGTGAATTTCAATGTGGCCCTGGATTGTTTTGTGAACATTATAATGGTGGTCTTTTAGCCTTTCATTAGGTCATCGCCCCGTTTGGCGGAAATACCACATACCACATGAGAATGGAATCGCGTAAACAACCCCCGCTACACACGGCACAAACCGAGTTTTGTGCTTAGTGGCGCAACCAGTGGTACGTGATTTGAGAGGGTTGACTGCTTTGCAAAGCCGCTGTAACTTATCCGGCGCTGAAAACAGCACTTTGGCGCTGTATTTCTCCCCTATCTTTTTAGCCGGTGGGAAATGCAATGCACTTAGGGTAAAACTACGGGTCTTTTTTGGTCGTTAGATTCCGGCTGAGCCTCGGAGTTGCAGCCTTTCTTTATCTGTTTTAATAGCTTTTCAGCTACAGATGCCAGTAGGATAGGTGGTGTTATGCCAGCGAGTCCTCGTCAAACGTCCGTGCCTCTGAAAAAGGCAATCTGGGTCAAGGCCAGCCCGCAGTCCGCCTGGCGCGATCAACTCGACGGCGTGAACACGCGCGGCGCCCCTCTGGCCCACGTGCATTGAGTCAGCTGCGCACGTGACAGCGAGCCGGCGTCCTCGTGTCTGGTGGTCTGACGCATGGCGCGGCAACCCCATTGGAGGAGTCTGCCCTGACGACCAGCGGCGCTTCTGATTGGACATTTTCGTTGGACCCGGTGTAAATAAAAGAAGCCCTGCGGCGCGTCGCGATCGGCAGTCCTGCGAGAGAGGAGTCCCCATGTCGGAGAGCCGACATGTGTGTGAGTCAGCGGTCTTAGGCGAAAAGTTGACCTATGTGTTAGAGAGGAGAGCTCGGCTCTTCGAGTCTCTGTCGGCCCCAGTGCCGAAATTGTAACGCCTCTGTAAATATGCGGTACATAAACCTTGTTTAACTCACCGTCGTCTCGTCCGCTCGTCTTATCAGCTCTGCGCAGAAGCAGTCGCGAGCTGAGAAACATACGCTACCAAACGGCTGGTGACCTTCCCGGCGGAGTTGAAAGCAGTGGCGCCTTCGGGACCGTGTTGGCGTCCCCGTCTTTCGCAACAGTGGTGGCTTCGGCGGGATCGGTCCGTCGTTCGCAACAGTGGTTGGCAGCTGCGGGATCGGCCGGCGTCAGCGACATCGATGCGGTGAGTGCCTGATGTTTTCCCCTCAGTTCACCAGACGTCTCTAGCTCAGGTTGTAGTAGTTTAGAGAAGGGCTGTGTGAAGCATTGGAATTGGAGCAATTCTACCGCTGCATCGAGGATAATGTCAGACTTTGGCTGCAGGACAGACTTGGGGAAGTACAGTTAAATAAGGCAGCTGAGTTAGCTGAGGAGTATTATACTCGCCGAAAGTTGCATAGCAGGGCAGTGCGCGTTGAAAAGGATGAAAGGAAAGAGGGCTTTTCAAGGAAACCTGATCAACGGAAACCCGTTCCGCACCGTAATTTCAAAAAGGACCCGTCTCTTACGAAGGACAGTGTAGGGGAAGGGCAAACAGAAGCGGAGAAATCGAGTGAGGTTTCTACCACACAGGCATTTGAATCGGAAAACAAACGGAAGCCGCTAATCTGCTACAACTGCAAAAAGGAAGGACACATCGCGAGAAACTGTCAGGAAAAGTTTGCCTTCGCAACAATCCGAGAATCAGAAAAAAACATGCGGTTGTTGGAGCCGTATCTCCAAGAAATTAGGGTGAATGAGAAAACGTGCCGAGCACTTAGAGACTCAGCAGCAACCATGGACGTTGTCCATCCTTCATTGGTGTCTCCGGATGACTTTACAGGAGAATGCGCGTGGATCAGGCAAGTCGCCGAGGAGCAGAGTGTTCGCTTACCAATCGCCACCGTTGTCATTGAAGGCCCGTTCGGTAAGCTTCGCACCGAAGCGGCTGTGTCTGCCGCGCTGAACGATCGTTTTCCTTATCTTTTCTCCAACAACTCGGAGCAGCTCCTCAAAGAGCAGGGCAAATCGTTCTTCCCCGACTTTGCGTGCATGGCCCTCACGCGATCGCAAGCGCGAAAGCTTTCGCGGAAGCTGGACCTGGTTCCATGCGGTGAACTCTCAAGTGACCTTGTCGGCGGGTCGACGGAACCCCAGAAAGGAAAGTTTCCGCATGAGTCATGTGAGCAGTCACGCGAGCGGCCCGTCGCCGGACCGACCAGCGCGGTTTCCGTAGAAAGGGGAGACGACATGGCGCCATTGAGTCAGAGCGAGAGGGCTGCAACGCTCTCGCCTGTAGCGGAAAGTTGGAGCGAGCTGCCGAGAGTTGATCGAGAGACGCTCATTCGAGAGCAGCGTGAGGATCTCTCGATTGAAGCGCTAGTGGAAAGCCAGATTGAAGCGCTAGTGGAAAGCCAAATTGAAGCGCGAGTGGAAAGCCAGAAAAACGCGGCACAAGTGCTGTCGAAGGAGCACTACGAGAAATCGGTGAAGAAGCGCGCTTTTGAAGTTGATAATCAGATAATGCTGCTGCAGCCGTCCAAAAGGAACAAGCTTGATGTTGATTGGGAAGGGCCCGCCAAAGTATTATCGAAACCTTGCGATACAAATTATGAAGTGAAATTAGGAAGGCGGCCGGACAAAATTTACAACTTGAAAGCAGTCGTAAAGCAGCTGTTGAATGCTTCAGAGGAAGAGGGAGCAGAAGTTTTGAGTACTAGTGAGGTAATCGAAGGGGGATCGAAAGTAATCTGGGAGCAGTTGAACCTAGAGCCTAGCTTAAGTGAAGGAGGACCTGAGAAGGAGGACCTGAGAAAGATTGTTTCCGAGTTTGGGTATGTGTTGTCGGACCGTCCCGGAGACACGACGGTGATCGAACACGATATCGAGCTAAGCGGTGAGGAGTCAATCAGTAGCAAGTCGTATCGTTGTTCCCCTGTGCAACGTCGCAAGTGTGAGCCGCTCTTGGTGCCGCATAGGTATCGTCGCCTAAAAGTGGCCGGTTACTGAGGTGGAGCATGTTGCTCCACAGCGCAACTTTGACGTTCGCTAAAGAAAAAAAAAGGAAAGGTAAACGTTAATGCAGGTGCATTGAGCAGTGCGTTTAGTTAGTACCTTCTCAACCTTTCGGTTTCTGGCTGGCGATTCGGGGCAAAATTTTGACCTCATCACGACCTGGGCTGAGCGCTCTCGTTTAGAGTGATCTCAAGGGGCCAACTTTGTGGTATTCTAATTCGTTACGTTGTTGTACGGGAAAAAAAATTGAGTTGTCACTTTAAGAGTCTTGTGTCCCACATGTGCCTCTTGATGTAGAGGGAACAAAATTCCGATAGACACGTAGATAGGGATATGTTGTACTATACTTTGTCTGGTGTTCTGTCGGGTGACCGAAGGCACTTGCGTGTGTCGTGTGTTGTCTGTTGTCGAACCGTTCTTAGCAAGTTGCAGAACCATCGACAAGTGCTGAAACCGAAGATGGTCAGAAGAGACGAGTGAAGCTGGTCGACAAGTTGTGGCGACAAGCCAGTGGAGCTGGGATCCGTCGTCAAAATTGGGACGTGTTCCCGGAACAGTCTGGAGCTGTATTCTCCCCATGGCCCTGGAGGCGAACCTGGAGGGACCTGGCGAACGAGCGCACCTGACATCCGAGCCCCGTGGAAGCAGCTCGTCTTTCCGGTGCATTGTCTGGCGGCGGGGGTGCTGTTATGCCAGCGAGTCCTCGTCAAACGTCCGTGCCTCTGAAAAAGGCAATCTGGGTCAAGGCCAGCCCGCAGTCCGCCTGGCGCGATCAACTCGACGGCGTGAACACGCGCGGCGCCCCTCTGGCCCACGTGCATTGAGTCAGCTGCGCGTGTGACAGCGAGCCGGCGTCCTCGTGTCTGGTGGTCTGACGCATGGCGCGGCAACCCCATTGGAGGAGTCTGCCCTGACGACCAGCGGCGCTTCTGATTGGACATTTTGGTTGGACCCGGTGTAAATAAAAGAAGCCCTGCGGCGCGTCGCGATCGGCAGTCCTGCGAGAGAGGAGTCCCCATGTCGGAGAGCCGACATGTGTGTGAGTCAGCGGTCTTAGGCGAAAAGTTGACCTATGTGTTAGAGAGGAGAGCTCGGCTCTTCGAGTCTCTGTCGGCCCCAGTGCCGAAATTGTAACGCCTCTGTAAATATGCTGTACATAAACCTTGTTTAACTCACCGTCGTCTCGTCCGCTCGTCTTATCAGCTCTGCGCAGAAGCAGTCGCGAGCTGAGAAACATACGCTACCAAACGGCTGGTGACCTTCCCGGCGGAGTTGAAAGCAGTGGCGCCTTCGGGACCGTGTTGGCGTCCCCGTCTTTCGCAACAGTGGTGGCTTCGGCGGGATCGGTCCGTCGTTCGCAACAGTGGGTACCCAGCACTCAAAAGCCTTTCAGCTAGAGCTGCAAAGCTGTGCTGCATGACATGATGACACGATTTCCTAAGAGGATTGATGAGAGAAAGATTTGTGATGCTGCGCTTAACTAACTTGGAATGGGAAGAGTCATAGGGAAAAGGTGTTTTCCATTTCTAGGTTCAAATAGCCAGCACACATGGTCAGGTGAAAGAATTAAATTCAAATCTAAAAAGCGTAAGCTATTGTCAACTGGCAACTCATAAGTTAATAAAAGCGGTTTAAAACATTCTTTAAAAGTCATTACAATACCGTTGGTTAGGTGCTGGCAGGCAGCGTCGCTGCATTCAATGAAAATTAAAAAGTCTTCTACGTAACGACATATTAGGGTGACAATATTTTGGTCCAGCATGATCATCAGCAACCGGTCATGATATGCAAGGTATATGTCACTAAGGATCGGGGCGAGGCATGTCCCGATGCAGACACCACTATTCTGTATGTATTTACGATCATTAAAAGATACAAAAGTCGACTTGATATAAAAGGACAGAAGCTCTAAGAGGTTACTGTTATGGACACCCGTGAGATTTTGGAAGGCTACAGCACCAAATGAGTCAATGGCATTGTCCACACACTGTAACAACTTCTCATGCGGCAAAGAGTAATACAAATCTTTTATATTGACCAAAAGTGCTTTTAAGCCCCTGTCGTTATGTTCCAGAAAGTTAACCAAAATGTCCGAATTCCTAATTAAAAAGGGGTCATGGATGGTGAGCAAATTGAGTTTTTCTTGCAGAAATAATGCCCCAGTTTTTTGCCATGTTCCTCTCTCTGTCACAATTACCCGCAGAGGGCAATCGACCTTGTTTGTTTTGGCTGTAAAGAACACACTAAGGCTAAGTTTTTTGCACTTATCCACTGCTTTGGGAAGTTTTTCGAAACCCAAGGTGGCACACAGCTTTTTTGCCTGGGATTTAACTTTGCTGAGGGAAGTGTCATCCTCAGCTCTAAAGACGTAGTGAACATCTGAACATGAAGTGGCCTTCCTTAATCAGGATAACCGCCTATGAATCTGTGATATGTGACGGTGCGATGTTGTCTGTTATCTTGTCGTTGCGTTAGGGTGGTTTTGTATGCTTGCGCCGGTCTATATATTTGATGCGGCGGCGGTCAGCAGAGGGTGCTAAGAATCTCTGGATCCGGACAGGCCACCATTGAAACCTGAACTTGGCAACGTTAAACGCTAGAACCTTATCTAGTGAGGGAAGTCTAGCTGTACCATTCCAGGAGCTAGAGAGTGTTAAATGGGATATAATAGGGCTCAGTGAGGTTAGGAGGACAGAAGAGGCCTATATGATGCTACAGAATGGGCACGTCCTTTGCTATCGGGGCTTGGCAGACAGAAGAAAACTTGGAGTGGGGTTACTAATTCACAGAAACATAGCTGGCAACATAGAGGAATACTATAGCATTAATGAAAGGGTGGTAGATATCGTAAGTAAACTGAATAAAAGATAAAAGATGAAGGTAGTACAGGCTTACGTGCCTGCATCCAGCCATGATGATGCTTCAGTTGAAAGCTTCTATGAAGACGTGGAATCGGCAATGAGTAAGGTAAAAACACAGTATACTATAGTGATGGGCGACTTTAATGCAAAGGTAGGGAAGAAGCAGGCTGGAGACCAGGCAGTAGGAGATTACGGCATCGGTACTAGAAGCGCCAGAGGAGAGCTACTAGTAGAATTCGCAGAACGCAATAATTTACGGATTTTGAATACCTTCTACCGAAAACGAGAAAACCGCAAGTGGACATGGAGGAGCCCTAATGGCGAAAATAAGAACAAAATAGACATTATAGTGAGTGCACACCCTGGAATCGTGCAGGATGTGTATGTGGTTGGCAAGGTACGATGCAGTGACCATAGAATGGTACGGTCTCGAATTCGCCTAGACTGGAGAAAGGAACGACAGAAACTGATACGCAAGAAGCCAATCAATGAGCTAGCACTGAGAGGGAACGTTCAGGAATTCAGAGTGTCGCTGCAGAACAGGTACTCGGCTCTTAGTGAGGAAACCAACCTTAGCGTAGATACAATGAATGATAATCTGACGAGTATCATACGGAGTGTGCAGTGGAAGTTGGAGGCAGGCTAATTAAACAGGACACTGGCAAGCTTTTCCAGGAAACGAAGAACCTAATTAGGAAGCGTCAAATCATGAAAGTGTCAAGTACAACAGACAAAATAGAAGTGGCAGAGCTTTCGAAGTTGATTAATAGACGTAAGGTATGCGATCTAAGACGGTATAACATGGAGAGAATTGAACACGCTCTAAAAAACGGAGGAAGCGTCAAAGCAGTGAAGAGGAAACTTGGGATAGGCAAAAGTCGGATGTATGCACTAAGGGACAAAGAAGGCAAAATAACTACCAATATGGATAGGATAGTTAAAATAGCGCAGGAGTTCTACAGAGATCTGTACAGTAGCCGAGACAACCCCGACCTTAATACTATAAGAACTAGCAGTAACCCAGATGACACCCCACCAGTAATGATAGAAGAACTCAGAAAAGATTTGAAGAGCATGCGAAGAGGCAAAGCTGCTGGTGAGGACCAGGTAAGATCAGATCTGCTGAAAGATGGAGGACAGATTGTGTTAGAAAAGCTAGCCACCCTTTTTACGAGGTGTCTCTTGACAAGAAGAGTACCAGAGTCTTGAAAGAACGCTAGCATCATCTTAATACGTAAGAAAGGAGATGACAAGCACTTGAAGAATTTCTGGTCGATCAGCTTGCTCTCTGTAGTATACAAGCTATTTACAAAGGTAATTGCTAACAGAGTAAAGAAAACATTAGAATTCCATCAACCAAAGGAACAAGCAGGATTTTCAACAGGCTATTCAACAATTCACCACATTCATACTATCAATCAGGTAATAGAGAAATGCTCAGAGGGTAACCAACCACTATACATAGCCTTAATAGATTACGAGAAGGCGTTTGATTCAGTAGAAATATTAGCCGTCATGCAGACACTGCGGAATCAGGGCGTAGATGAAGTATATAGTGATACAAAACAGCCGCTAAACACGGCTGCATGAAAGAGGAGGACGAAGTGGGTTTTGCCGTTGGATGCTGGTCTGGCGCCATCTTACTCGGCGAGTTCTGTGCGCTGTAAATAGATCATTAAATAAGTTACTCGTAACATTATTGGTGGAGGTGGACGACCCCTGTACCTCGTTGGAGACGCGCAGCGGTCGCACCATCGGCGAGCTTTCGACTGCTTCGACTGCTGGTACTTCCTCTACGCCGCCCTCGTCAGTCCAAGCCACCACCTACGTCACACTCCCGCACCTCCGGGATCCCGGCACTTTCTCCGGTGATGGTACGATCGATCTCGACACTTGGCTAAAGCGGTACGAGCGCGTCAGTGCAACTCACCGCTGGGATCTCACGCTCATGCTCGCCAACGTGCTTTTCTACCTGGACGGCACTCCCCGAACATTGTTTGAAAGCCACGAAGCCGACATAACGGGCTGGGATCTCTTCAAAGAAAAGATACGTGACCTGTTTGGCGATTCATCTGGTCGTCAGCTCGCTGCGAAGAAGACTCTTGCCACACGGGCCCAGTCTTCTACCGAATCGTACGTCTCCTACATTCTTGACGTTTTGGCCCTTTGTTCCAAGGCCGACCAGTCCTTGTCCGAAGACGAAAAGGTTAACCACGTCTTGAAAGACATTGCCGACGATGCTTTCAACCTGCTGGTTTTTAACAACATCTCGAGCAGCGACAACATCCTTAAAGAATGCCGACGTCTCGAACAAGCTAAAGCCCGCCGTGTAGCCCAAAACAACGTGCGCCTTCCGAACACAGTGGCCACCTCTTCGTGTGACGACGTCTTCCACCAGGCCCCTCCATGTGACAACCTCACACGCATCATTCGTCGAGAGATCGAGGCAGTACAACCGGTAGCCACGCCACTACCGACGCCTACGCCTTCCCCGACCACGATTTCTTTGATACAAGCCGTCGTTCGTCAAGAGCTATCGAATGTCGGCCTACATCCTGTACCTGCCGTATACTCTGCTGCACCTTCTTTTCGTCCCCCTTCTGCTCCTCGCATACAACGCAATCCGTCCGAATGGCGTACCCTTGATGACAGGCACATATGTTTCAACTGTCGACGCGTTGGTCATATCGCACGTCACTGCCGCAGCCGCTGGGCTCCACCGTCCCATTATGCACCTCAGTATTACACCACTTCTGCTCGCGAATCGTCCCCATCACTTTCTCTATCAACGCCGACCACATTTTTCGCTCCTACAACACCTCTCAGCAGACCTCGCTACTACCGGTCACCGTCCCCTGCTCGTCGTCAGTCCCGGTCGCCCCCACAACGCCGTGCTGCCTCCCCGACCTATTCGCAGCATCTCCGACCGGAAAACTAGGCCGTGCAGCTTCTGGAGGTGGAGCTGCGTTGACGATCTTCGTAAGAAATCCTCGATTAACGTTAACAACGAACCGGAACCTTTTGGACGTTACTGTCGACAATGTTCGTGTCAGTGCGTTGATAGATACTGGCGCGCATGTGTCCATTATGAGTGCTAACCTTCGCCGCCGACTTAGAAAAGTTGTCACGCCCGCCCTCAACCGAGCTGTACGAGTCGCCGATGGAGGAACTGCCGCAGTTCTTGGCATGTGCTCTGCGCGAATGTCTATTGGGGAGAGAAGCACTGTCATTCTTTTCGCCGTTATTGAACATTGCCCTCATGAACTCATTCTCGGTATGGATTTTCTAGCCACGCACTCTGCCCTCATAGACTGTTCAGCTGGCTCTCTCCATCTCAATTTACCCCTCTTTTCCGACCCGCCTAGCCCACCGCAAACCAGCCTTTGCTGCATTGATTTCACGCGTCTCCCTCCTAACTCCGTCACACATGTCGACTTATCCTCCACGCCGCCAGTACCTGATGGTGATTACATGGTGGCCCCGATTCCTGCAGTGATGCTTACGCATGGCGTTGCTGTGCCGCATATGATTCTGACGATTAAGAGAAACCGCACCTTCCTTCCACTGGTCAACTTTTCACTCACCACCCAAGTTCTGCCACAAGGTATCTCCCTGGCCAAAAGTACTGCTCTCCAAGATGACCATGTCGAGCCCTTCAGAGTTGACGATTGCTGCAGCTCAGTCAGTGGTTCCACTCCATCACGTTCTTGGGGTGACGGCATTGAGCGAATGGTGTCATCGGACCTCACGTCTGAGCAAGCTTCAGCGCTTTGCCACGTTCTTGAGGGCTATCGTAGCATTTTCGACTTTGCCAGCAACTCTTTAGGCCAAACGACCACTGTCACCCATCGCATAAATACTGGCCATGCAACCCCCATTCACCGACGCCCCTACCGTGTGTCGGCGTCAGAGCGTGCAATATTACAACATGAAGTCGGCAAAATGCTTGCGAAAAACATTATCGAGCCTTCATGCAGCCCCTGGGCTTCTCCAGTCGTCCTTGTTAAAAAGAAAGATGGAACATGGCGATTTTGTGTCGATTACCGTCACCTTAACAAAATTACCAAAAAAGACGTTTATCCTTTACCTCGCATCGACGACGCCCTCTACTGCCTGTACGGTGCCACCTATTTTTCAACTATTGACCTTCGGTCAGGGTACTGGCAGATAGCCGTCGACGAGATGGACCGCGAGAAGACCGCATTCATCACACCTGATGGTCTTTATCAGTTTAAGGTGATGCCCTTTGGACTCTGCAATGCACCAGGCACATTTGAAAGAATGATGGACTCATTGCTCCAAGGGTTGAAATGGTCCACCTGCTTGTGTTACCTTGACGATGTTATTGTCTTTTCGCCCACATTCAACTCGCATCTTGATCGTTTGTCAGCAATTTTGGACGTTTTTCGTCGAGCCAGACTCCAGCTTAACGCCTCCAAGTGCCACTTCGCTCGTCGCCAAATTTCCGTGCTTTGTCACCTTGTCGATGCCCAAGGCGTGCGTCCAGACCCAGATAAAATTCGTGCAGTCACGAACTTTCTCGTTCCGAGGACCACAAAGGATGTTGTCCGCAGTTTTGTGGGGTTGTGCTCGTATTTCAGATGCTTTGTTAAGGACTTTGCGACCATTGCACGCCCACTCACAGACCTCTTGAAGAAAGACGCCTCGTTTACCTGGGGCCATGATCAAGCGTCATCGTTTTCGCAACTTACGACACTGCTTACAACGCCACCAATCTTGGCTCACTTTGATTCATTAGCCCCAACCGAGGTTCACACGGACGCCAGTGGACACGGCATTGGAGCTGTGCTATTGCAGCAACAACGCGGACACGACCGTGTTATAGCCTACGCAAGTCGACTACTATCTCCAGCCGAGCGCAACTATTCCATCACGGAGCGCGAGTGTCTCGCCCTTGTATGGGCCGTCGCCAAGTTTCGCCCATACCTGCACGGGCGCTCATTCCGTGTCGGCACGGATCATCACGCGCTCTGCTGGCTAGCCTCCCTGAAGGACCCCACGGGACTTCTTGCTCATTGGGCTCTACGCCTTCAAGAGTACACGTTCTCTGTAATGTACAAAACAGGGCGATTACATCAGGATGCGGATTGTTTATCCCGCTACCCTGTTGACGAAGCAACCGATACCGACGCTATCACGGACGTTTTTTCCGTGTCGCAGCTGTTAAACATCGGCGAAGAGCAACGTCGGGATGCTTCTTTACGAGCCATCATTGACAAACTGGAGTCAACGCCACGCGACCCGTCCCTACGAATGTTTTTGGTGAAAGACGGGATCCTATATCGCCGAAACCTTGATTCCTTAAGATCAGACTTACTTCCTGTCATCCCAGCGCACCTGCGTTCCTCTGTCCTGCATCAACTCCATGACGCTCCCATAACGGGCCATTTGGGCGTTTCTCGCACGTACGATCGAGTACGACGTCGGTTTTTTTGGCCTGGACTTGCCCGCTCTTTCGACGCTATGTCGCCGCTTGTGAGCCCTGTCAGCGTCGCAAAACGCCATCTGCCCTCCCAGCCGGCTACCTTCAGCCGATCGACGTTCCCAACGAGCCTTTCTTTCGAGTTTGTCTCGACCTGTTGGGCCCTTTTCCACTCTCCACAGCCGGAAATAAATGGATTGCTTTTGCCACGGACTACGCGACGCGGTACGCAATCACACGAGCACTCCCGACCAGCTGCGCTTCCGACGTTGCGGACTTTCTGCTGTACGACATAATATTAGTACATGGTGCTCCCCGTCAACTTCTCACCGACCGTGGCCGCACGCTCTTATCAGCTGTCGTTCATGAATCCTGAGGTCTTGTCATACCAAGCACAAATTTACTACGTCGTACCATCCCCAGTCAAATGGCCTCACGGAGCGCCTTAACAGGACCCTAACCGATATGCTTGCCAAATACGTTGCGCCAGACCACCACGATTGGGACATTCATTTGCCGTATGTGACGTTCGCCTACACCTCATCTCGTCAAAACACTGCCGGATATTCGCCCTTCTATTTACTATATGGCCGGGACCCAACTCTACCTTTAGACACGTTACTACCGGCGGCCACTGAATATGCTGGTGAAGCGATTGCCCGCGCCGACCAAGCGCCAAGTCGCCCGTAACCGTCTACAGGCTTCACAGGCGCGCCAAACACAGCTCTACAATTCTCACTATAGGGACGTGCACTTTTCTCCGGGTTCTCTCGTGCTCTTCTGGTCACCTACTAGGCGTGTGGGACTGTTGGAAAAACTGTTGTCGCCCTACACTGGACCATTCCGTATCGTTCGCCAAGTGACAGACGTCACGTACGAGATTGTTCCAACTGATCCAACAAAGTGATCGTCAGCTCCGACCGACATTGTTCACGTGGCTCGGCTAAAGCCCTATTACCCCCGTTCGACATCATATGCGTAAATTTAGCACCGGGACGGTGCTTCTACCGCCGGGGGTTATGATACAAAACAGCCGCTAAACACGGCTGCATGAAAGAGGAGGACGAAGTGGGTTTTGCCGTTGGATGCTGGTCTGGATCCATCTTACTCGTCGAGTTCTGTGCGCTGTAAATAGGTCAATAAATAAGTTACTCGTAACAATATGAACATTCTGGAAGAAATCTACAGGGGATCAACTGCTACCATAGTGCTTCATAAAGAAAGCAACAGAATACCAATGAAGAAGGGTGTACGGGAGGGGGACGCAATCTCTCCGATGCTATTTACCGCTTGCTTACAGGAGGTTTTCAGAAGCCTAGAATGGGAGCAGTTAGGGATAAGAGTTAATAGAGAATACCTTAGTAACCTGCGCTTCGCCGATGACATTGCATTGCTGAGTAACTCAGGGGACGAATCGCAACTCATGATTACGGAGTTAGACAAGGAGAGCAGAGAGGTGGGTCTTAAAATTAATTTGCAGAAAACGAAAGTATTGTACAACAACCTCGGAAAGGAGCAGCGCTTCGAGATAGGTAATAGTGCACTTGAAGTTGTAAAAGACTATGTCTACTTAGGGTAGGTAATAACCGCAGAGCCGAACCACAAGATTGAAGTAACTAGAAGAATAAGAATAGGGTGGAGCACATTCGGCAAGCACTCCCAAATTATGACAGGTAGATTGCCACTATCGCTCAAGAGGAAGGTATATAACAGCTGTATCTTGCCGGTACTTAGCTACGGAGCAGAAACCAGGAGACTTACAAAGAGGGTTCAGCTTAAATTGAGGACGACGCAGTGAGCAATGGAAAGAAAAATGGTAGCCTTAAGAGACAAGAAGAGAGCAGAGTGGATTAGGGGACAAACGGGGGTTAAGGATATCATAAGTGAAATAAAGATGAGGAAATGGACATGGGCCGGGCGTGTAGCGCGTAGACAGGATAACCGCTGGTTATTAAGGGTAACTAACTGGATTCCCACGGAAGGGAAGCGGGTTAGGGGGAGACAGAAGGTTAGGTGGGCAGATGAGATTAAGAGGTTTGCGGGTATAAATTGGCAGCAGCAAGCACAGGACCGGCTTAACTGGCGGAACATGGGCGAGGCCTTTGTCCTGCAGTAGACGTAGTCAGGCTGATAATGATAATGATGACTAGCCTGTCTAGGGCACATCGAAGAAGCGTGCCTTCCATGACAATGTGAGCAGCTCGCCTTCCGTCGACAGTCTTTTACTCGATGTCCTTTTGTGGTACGTCTGAAGCAGCAGCCAGTCATCGACAGAAGACGCTTTTTTTCTAGTCAAGAAGCGATGCGTTGCAGTCTAGCGTTTAGTGTGACTTCTGGCAGAAAAGGCAAGCTTTCTCTTTCAAAACAGCACTGTTATAGAGGACTGCAGCTTATGCTGCTGGCTGATTCTCACGGCTGCCGCAAGTCTGCTGATCCCTGGTAGAAGTAACTCGCCACTGGTAGCTGGTGAGCTCTCGGCACTCGACCTCAATGCGTAGGTACTTGAGAAACTGTCGAAGCTCTTGTTCGGAGCTCGGCGGGTCATTCGCACTTCACGCTTCAAGTCATCGTCATCGGTGATATTCCACCATTACGTCTTGTGGAATCGCTTTTATTAGTACCTCGCACAACATGGCAGAGTAGCAGGATTCTAAGATGCCGAGAAATTTCAGCCTTCTTATGTTGACTTGAACGAAGTCGTAAAGGCTACTCAGGGCACTAGCATTCGCCGACGTAGGGGCGGAAAGTAGAAGGCAAAGATTTTCGAAATGCCTCTGCCCATTTATGCGCACGTCTCCAAACCACTCCTTAAGTATAGAAACGGTGTCCTCCTAACTGTTGTCGGTTTTGAGTATGCCTACAATCGCCTTTGCTGCAGGGCCGTCGAGAAGAAATGAAATGTAGTGAAACCGATCGACGTTATTGAGACGAGGGTTCTCGCGTATGGTGTGTCAAAAGAGGTTCCAAAATGGTAGCCATTTTGTAGGGGACCCATCGAATCTCATTAGGTCTAGCTTAGGAAGCTTTGCTCCTGTGCCGGCGAAAATGTCTGACGGGGCTGCTTGACGCGGCAGAGAAGATTCGGTAGGCAGCTCACCGTTGTACCGGGCTGGCCCTGATGTTCAGACAGCCAGCTCCAGGATGTGATGTTTAAGAAGGCCAACGTTCCCTGCAGTTCGGTCCTCGTGCTCTAGCACAGAGTCCATGTCCGCCAGCACCTCGTCATCCGTCATGTGGGCGTGCAGTGGTTTGTTGGCCTTGGCGAGCTCGTCGGTGCTTTTCTCCAGGCGCTGAAGAATGCTGCGAAGCCCCGCTAAGTCGAATAATTTGCAGGCTAGAAGCTGATCAGCAGCATTGATGATCTTAGAACTGTGTCGCCACCTAACCACTCTCATGTTTCGCAGGCGTTTTACAGTACTCCTTGAAACCGGGACGGCTTTCGGCACCGAATGTGTATTACGAAGGCTTCATCAGTAGAAAACCGGGTTCAAAGGACTTATATGCCTGGAGACGAAAAGCAGAGTGTCTCAACGTCCGTTTGTTGCAGCGCAGATCCAAGATCCACCCCACGTGCCACGCGCCATCCTTCGTCCTTCTCTTCCTCTCCTGCACTGTTTTTAACAGACGTTTCGCGAGTTGATAATGGTACACAAAACTGGGTAGCAGCGCAGATTCTTGTAGAGAAGGGCGTTACAGCTTTACTAAAACGATCGAAACCCGGGAAATGGTGAAGCACGCTGTTGCCGGATAGCCACTTTGGCGAGGCACTTATGGTACCAAGCCTGCAACCACGCACCTAATGAAGGATGTTTCCACTCCACTGATGCATAGAAGAAGTGCGTAGGAAGGCAGCTTACACCAAGGTGGGGCTTCTGTTTTTTCTTTAGTTTTCTTCCCTACATTCTTTCCCTTCTTTTCTACATTCGAGGTTTTGCATCCCTAGGTAATGGGGCTTCAGCTCTAATGATGCCATCGGCTATTTTTGGGGGGAGCTAACAACTGTTGGCCTCGTCTATTTTAATGGACTGGTGTAAGTAATGGGATTCACTCAATTTTTATGGCGCATACTCGTTTCAGATGAACCGTGACTACATATGACCAAGAAGCGTATGACACACCGTAAAGACATTATACGCCGACAAGCGAACAGCGTTAGATGTTTCACGCCTTATTATTGAGAGGGGCTTTGTTGGTCGATGAAATGGTTATTTTGCCGAAGCAGCGTCCAGGAAAGATTGGTTTCACTTGCAAGCAAGACGGAAGCACTTCTGCTTGTTCTGGTTGTCGCGCTTGCTGTAGCAGGAATGAGTGAGTACCACAGAATAGCTTGTTGAAACATTCGTATGTTTCCCTTTTTGGGCATCGTTCAGTTAAAGAATAAGCACATGCACGTCAGCCATTTCATGTTAAGTAGAACGGTACCCATCATGCGCTCAAAAGTGTCGGGCGCATTGCAAAGCTTAAACGACAGCACGTTGAATTGGCAAAAGACCTCGGGCTTGCCAAAGGTGGTTTTTGGTCGAGCACCTTTAACCGTAGGTACTTGCCAGTACATTGAGCGCAAATGGAGGCATGAAAAAAAATCTGCTCCTTGCAGGCTGTGAATCGCGTCGTCTGTTAGCGGTAGATAGTACACGTGCTTAAAAGGCAACTCACCAGGTCCCATAGCAAATTTTAACTAGACCGCGGAAGTTGCTGGGTTTTCAATGAGAAACATTTTGTCACAAAAGTTTTTTGAATCAGTTAATTATGAGCTGAGAAAACTGTTTTTTGAAGCTGCGAGAAACGATAATGAGAGAAGGCGAACTCGAAACCCTTGCCGCTCCTCCGCGTAGCCTTCGGAAGCCAAATCTCTTCCCTACTCTCTTCGCCATCCGACCAAGAGGTCACATGCACAGGACGTGCCCGAACAATCCCAACCGCCGTCCAAGCAGGCACCGTTGTTTCTTTATTTGTTTTTTCTTTTCCCAATGAACAGCATTGTTCGAGGTCTGTTTTTGTGGGATGGTTTTGAAGCGCTGGCTTAGACGCGGTAAAATATGGGTGCTATTCTGGACACTGTCGATTTCCGCCGTAATGTTCGATTTACTAATGGCGGCATCTTCAGCCACTTGAAGAGGTGGTAGCAGCTCACTTGGCTCATTAGCATATATGGCGGAATGTGACAACATGGCGGAATTCGACAATGTCCAGAATAGCGCCCTATATGAGCACAATGAGTGCGCGAACGCGTAGGAGCGTTCCACGGCTGTCATCTGCTCGATACATTAGCCCTGCATCTCGTTGCAATTCACAGGGAAAAAATAAAGAAATGGCAGCATATCTACGGAGTGAATGATGGATAGTGTGGCGAAGTATTCGTCCGTCCATTCGTTCTTGCTTCCGTCCATCCACGCATGCGTCTGTGTGGCCGCCCGTGTGTCCACCCGCCCGTCCATGCGTGCGTCTGTTCGTGCGTCCCCATGTCCATCTGTGCGTCCGTCCCTGCGTTCGTCCATGCATCCGCTCCTGTGTCCGTCCATGCATCTATTCGACCGTGAAGCCATCCGTGCGTCCGTCTATGCATCTGTGTGTGTGTCCGTTCGTCCACCCATTCAGCACTCCAAGTACTACCATCTCGCATCTTTTCATCATATATTCCTCATATAGAAGCACCATCATCCAGCGGACATTCCAAGGATTGAAAGAGAGGAGGCACACGCACACTTTCTTACGGCTTGCGCTTCGTGTCTACTTCCCGCCTTTAACCACCTTGAGTTCATGGTATATACTTGTTCTCTGTATTCATGACACTGTGGCCCAACGCTCGATAAACATTTTTAAAACTAAGAAGGTTACACCCAGCGAGTATAACGTAGCAACCCTTTCCTGTCAGATGGTGCTCAATGTACATACCAATGTACATACATTGAGAGACAAGAGAATTCGGCTTTTTTTTAACGCGCACGGTGCGATTTTTTTTATTGTTCAACGACGCACAGGCTAAATCTCCTACCGGCACTACCCTTGAGGCCAAAACGTAAGATTGGTTACACACTATGACTACTACTACTAAAAGAAGGGACGAACGGGTGCCGGTTTAAGGAGCTTCACCCCTAAAAAATTAGAACGTTGACATTTCCTTACTTCTTCTCAGTACTTATCTAGAGATTTATTAATATCAAGCATTAAATACAAAAACTACCCAAGTTGTGGTAAATATTTTCGCACCAACGTAACACTGTACGGTGAGGAGTTCAGAACGAAAATAGCGGTGCAGTCATGAGTGACTCATAGGGTCGAGAAAGGAACCAGCAAGCTTTTCTTCATGAAGAAACGATCAGATGGTGGGAGGAGCGCAGCGGTGTCGCAAGGCTTGCGCTGTAGACTGACAATACCGTGGACAAGTTGGCAGGCACTTGGGGGTTGTCTTTGATGAGTACGTTGCTTGCAGCTGATCGACTGTCGGCAGGCGTCAAATCAGATGACGCCGTGAGGGCATAAAGAAATCAAGATCGATTCGAGGGCGTACATCGCGTCCGGGATTATAAGGTGGGCTGTGGAAAGCACTGTAGGGTGAATGTTTTGCTCGCTTGTTGTACGGAGGGAGGGCCTGAAAGTGGCGTCGTCACTCTGCGCAGTAATGGACTAAGGTTTGCATGCATGACGAATACGGTGCCTCCGGTATCTACTAGGGCAGATGCGTGAACGCAGTCCACACACACCTCTATCATGTTCGATGGGCTTATCAGAGGGCTTTCGAAGTTTTACAGTGTCGCGGCCCTTGCCTTGTGGACTGCAACTTCTAGTTCTCTTGGTCGCCTGCGAGGGACCGTGGCCACATGGGCGACAGTATAGATGTTGTGGAGATGGTGGATGGCATGTAGACTGTGCTGGGCAAGATGACAGCGACATAAACGGCGGTTGTTCATAATAAGGGCTGCTCGAGTGGTTAGGTGGCATGGAGGCGCCCTGTGCTTCTGTACGCGATTTCAATAGCGCACGACACGACCGACGCAACAAGAGGCGAAGCAGATGGGGCGATTGTCAGAAGTGTGCCGTTGGTTCGTGGGTCCCATCCATGTCGCAGAAAGCGATAGGCAAGGCGGCTGCTGATATGGCTGCATTGTGGCCGGCACTCGGGGCACGTGTATGACGTCAACATATTTACGCGGAACAGTTGCTTATGCAGTCAAGAGTCTGGCGACGGCTTCGGTGTAACTAAGCGGGCCAGCCTCCGCAATCCGTAGGGGTGGGCTGGTGACAACTTGGGCGTAGATTAGTGGCGGAGATACTGAAAGCGGCTGGTAGTATTCAGGAACGACCTCCGCGAATTCCTGCTGAATCGCTCGTGGAGGGGAGGCAGGAGTGTAGTTGAAGGCTGTTCAACAGTTTGTATAGAGAAAAATGCAGTTAAGAGACCAGGTGGGAAACTTCTTCACGTACGAATGACTTGATTTCGGTGAGCAGGGTGGCGTGGTCAAAAATGGCTGACAAGGGTCAGATATCAGCGTCGCGTGATGGCGGTCGTGCGAGATCAGCTCAGCTTCTCGCAACTTTGCCACCGTGTTGACCACTGCCAATGACCACAGCTTGTGTGTGAGCGTTCTTGGCCAGGAGTATAATAAAGGGATGGTCAGCGATGTCTTTCAGAACATGCGTGATTCTGTCTGCCTGCGACATGATCGAGTCCTCTTTCTTGCATAAGACAAGGATGTCCTCGATGTAAATAGCTAAGGACTTGCCGGTCTGATGTGCTCGTTCACGCAAACGCTGTTTGGCTTGATGTTTACGAACGGCAGGACGGCCGAACGCGTCGTCGTCGGTTGTCTTAAAAGCAGACCAAGTCAGAAAATCGGATGCGTTGTTTTGTACTACATGTCAGATACACCCTCGAAGTAGAAAACCAGGTAGCTGAGTTTACCTACCTGGTCCAAAGTGAACGGGAACGCTCACGCGTTCGTACACTTCAAGCCAGTTTTCGACGTCGGTGCCATCCGCACCGGTGAAGACAGGACAGTTGTGGAGGCGGGGGACACCGGGACATGGCGTCAGCGTAGCAGGAAGCGTTCGCTGAGGGGCGTTTGGGGGCATGGCAGATGATACGGTATGGGATCGAACCTCCAAGGGCATCGAATACAGACCAAATTTGTTTCAAGGGTGCAAGAATCTTCCCCAAATTGTTAAGACGTCTATTGGAGGGCACTCGGCGATGATGCTCGACAGCGACATTCAATTGTAGAGTAGATTAGAACCTTGGATAGTGGCACACACCGACGCTAGTGAAATGCACAAGAAGCGGTCAGTTTTCAAAATAATATTTTAATGATAAAAGTACATTTTGTCAAGCTAAACATGAAAGTAGTAATCAAACAAAATTACATATACTGTAAAATATTCACTAAAAAGACAGGAAGTAAATCTGACACGGGTACTTTAAGAAATATTAATTGGAAACTTGAACGAAATAAAAAAATAGGAGCATGACTTGAGTCCGCAATTTATATTTCTTTATTATTCTTTAAAACTCCTCCAAGGCATCGGCAACCTTTTTCACTGTGGCCCAGGGACAAATCCCACGAACGAAAGCATATTTGGCACATTTTGACCTAGTCTAAGGGGTCCTGCACGCATTTTTCCGCAACGTAGAGTATCTGTTGCAGGAAGCGAGATAATGTTCTGTTGTCTCATATACTCCACAAAAAAAGAACAGATACGAGGAGCTGCCAGACCAGCTCTCTGTAAATGAAAATTAAGATATGGAGCCTGACAATGTGGTCTAGTGATTGTAACTCCAAGTTCTCTTCTTTGAAATATTTGGATGTTGCGCTGGTGTGTGAGGTGCGGAAATTCTAATGTGGCCTGTAATAATGTTGCAGCAAATTTTTCTAACATCATTTTTCTTCTTATTCTAGCGCCTATTATGAATTTAGATGCGGGAAAGACATGAGTAACCGTGCAATTTAATGATGTTCTTGCTAATGCATCCCCCATTCCTATTCAGCAACAGGCCTTTAAATCTTGGAAGCCAAACTCACCTAATGAAATATATATGTGGAAGAATAAAGGATTTCAGTGCACTCAGAACATCTGAGTCCTTAGCGATTAGTTATGAAAGAAACAGGCTGATTTGGTCCACCAGGATGTTGGGTGAGAGCTTGGAATCTACGTAGACAGGGCTAATAGGGCACCAATCTTCTGGTCGCGTGGACATTTGGTCTTTCTTGACGACTAGTGCTATACGGCCTGTGTAGAAAGAGGTTGGAAGGGTAATACCACGGAAACACTTGCGAATGAACCCGTGACATAAATGGACCAATGATAGGCCAGAACTGTACATAACGCTCTGCAAGGAGTTCATCAGGCCCTGGGGCTGAACCCTTCTTCATTGCGTCCAATGCACCCTTTAATTCGTCGTCGTTTGGTGGTGATAGCAGAACGTCGTACGACATATTCGAATCATGAGGTAAGCATTTCAACAGGGGATGCCAAGAAAGGGATCCTGCGTAACTGCGTAACATCAGACTGAACCATTGTCTGAAAGTGTTGAGTGAACGCCTGAAAGTCAAGTGTACCCACAGCAGCTGGCGCGGAAGATTTCATTAAGTGGGCAGGCCAGCCAGGTGGACAAAGCAGAGCTCTGCATGCGTACCTCAGCACCTCAGGGTGCGCTCAAGGTGAACGCCTACAGTTCCGAGCTGCAGCGAAGAGCGAAAAAGCATGCCTAGTACGTTGGTATCGTTGAACGAGCTCCTCTTGCTGTGCCCGCATAACGGGGAAAGGGCTGGTATCACGGTAGGCAATGCGTATTTTTAGGATTAACAAGGAAGCATATTTGGACATATGCATGTGGGAGGTAGTGGCCAGATACTGAACCATGGTGGCCAATCCTTCTCTGGTGAGGGAGTGCGTTCCCGGCTGGTGGTACTGGTGAGGCCGCACCCCAGGGCTCGTAATGCAGTTCCATCACCACGTGGATTTTTTTTTATCCGGTTGGGAACTGCAGTGGCACCGGGATTTCGAGCCACGGACCTTTTGCATGTGAGGCGCATGCTCTAACCACTACGCCATCGCTGCTTCCTGGAGTCGGCAATGAGTAAGGTAAAACACAGTATGCAATACTGATGGGAGACTTTAATGCAAAGGTAGGGAAGAAGCAGGCTGGAGACCACGCAGTAGGAGATTATGGCATCGGTACTAGAAACGTCAGAGGAGAGCTACAAGTAGAATTCGCAGAACGCAATAATTTACGGATTTTTAATACCTTCTACCGAAAACGAGGAAACCTAAAGTGGACATGGAGGAGCCCTAATGGCGAAAATAAGAACGAAATAGACTTTATATTGAGTGCACACCCAGGCTTCGTGCAGGATGCGGAAGTGGTTGGCAAGGTACGATGCAGTGATCCATAGATTGGTACGGTCCCGAATTCGCCTAGACTTGAAAAAGGAACGACAGAAACTGACACGCAAGAAGCCAATCAATGAGTTAGCACTGAGAGAGAAAGTACAGAAATTCAGAGTCTCGATTCAGAACAGGTACTCAGCTTTTAGTGAGGAAACCAACCTTAGCATAGATACAATGAATGATAATCTGACGAGTATCATTATGGAGTGTGCAGTGGAAGTTGGAGGCAAGGTAGTTAGACAGGACACTAGCAAGTTTTCCCAGGAAACGAAGAATCTCATTCAAAGAACGTCAGATCATGAAAGTCTCAAGTACAACAGACAAAATAGAACTGGCTGAGCTTTCGAAGTTGATTAATAGGCGTAAGGTATCCGATGTAAGAAGGTATAACATGGAGAGAATTGAACACGCTCATGAAAAACGTAGGAAGCGTCAAAGCAGTGAAGAGAAAACTTGGGATAGGCGAAAATCGGATGTATGTACTAAGGGACAAAGAAGGCAAAATAACTACCAATATGGATAGGAGAGGAGAGTTAAACTAGCAGAGAAGTTTGTTACAGAGATCTGTACAGTAGCCGGGACAATCACGACTTTAATACAGTAAGAACTAGCAGTTACCCAGATGACATCCCACCAGTAATGGTAGAAGAAGCCAGAAAAGCTTTGGAGAGCATGCAGAGAGGCAAAGCTGCTGGTGAGGATCAGGTAACGTCTGCTGAAAGATGAGGACAGATTGTGTTTGAAAAACTAGCCACCCTGTTTACAAGGTGTCTTCTGACAGGAAGAGTACCAGAGTCTTGGAAGAACGCTTACATCATCTTAGTACATCAGAAAGGAGATGACAAGGACTTGAAGAATTACAGGCCGATTAGCTTGCTCTCTGTAGTATACAAGCTATTTACAAAGGTATTTGCTAACAGAGTAAAGAAAACACTAGAATTCAATCAACGAAAGGAACAAGCAGTATTTCGAACAGGCTACTCAACAATTAAACCACATTATTACTATCAATCTGGTAAGAGAGAAATGCTCAGAATATAACCAACCACTATACATAGCCTTCATAGATCACGAGAAGGCGTTTGATTC
The DNA here is from genome assembly GCF_013339725.1 of Rhipicephalus microplus. NCBI lineage: Eukaryota > Metazoa > Arthropoda > Arachnida > Ixodida > Ixodidae > Rhipicephalus > Rhipicephalus microplus. The sequence continues at coordinate 78,232 of NW_023611020.1, forward strand.
AGTAGAAATATCAGCCGTTATGCAGACACTGCGGAATCAGGGCGTCAATGAAGTATATATAAACTTCCTGTAAGAAATCTGCGGGTTCAACTGCTACCATAGTGCTTCATAAAAAAAGCAACAGAATACCAATCAAGAAGGGTGTAAGGCAGGGGGACACAATCTCCCCAATGCTCTTTACCACGTGCTTACGGGAGGTTTTCAGAAGCCTAGAATGGGAACAGTTAGGGATAAGAGTTAATGGAGAGTACCTTAGTAACCTGCGCTTCGCTGATCACATTGCATATCTGAGTAACTCAGGGGACGAATTTCAACTCATGATTACGCAGTTAGACAAGGAGAGCAGAAAGGTGGGTCTAACAATAAATCTGCAGAAAACGAAAGTAATGTACAACAACCTCGGAAAAGAGCAGAGATTCAAGATAGAGAATAGTGCACTTCGAGTTGTAAAAGATTATGTCTACTTAGGGCAGGTAATAACCGCGGAGCCGAACCACGAGATTGAAGTAACAAGAAGATAAGAATGGGGTGGAGCACATTTGGCAAGCACTCTCAAACTATAAGAGGTTGATTGCCGCTATCCCTCAAGAGAAAGTTATATAACAGCTGTATCTTGCCGGTACTTAGCTACGGAGCAGAAAACCAGGAGACTTACAAAGAGGGTTCAGCTTAAATTGAGGACGACGCAGCGAGCAATGGAAAGAAAAATGGTAGGTATAACCTTAAGAGACCAGAAGAGAGCAGTGTGGATTAGAGAACAAACGGGGGTTAAGGATACCATAGCTGAAATCAAGAAGAAGAAATAGACATGGGCCGGGCATGTAGCGCGTAGACAGGATAACCACTGGCCGTTAAGGGTAACTAACTGAATTCCCAGAGAAGGCAAGTGGGTTAGGGGGAGACAGAGGTTAGGTGGGCAGATGAGATTAAGAAGTTTGCAGGTTATAAATTGGCAGCAGCAAGCACAGGACCGGGTTAACTGGCGGAACATGGGAGAGGCCTTTGTCCTGCAGTGGACGTAGCCAGGCTGATGCTGATGATGGTGATGATGATGATGATATTTGGACATATGGGTGCGAAGTCCCCTGCCCGACGCACTGCAATGGTGACGCCACTGTTCTTTGAGGCTATCCCAGTCATCTATATCCGCACCAATGAGCGATGCGCGTAACTCTCTGGACCATTTTAGGGGCAAAGCTCCTTAAAGTGGCACCCGTTCGTCCCTTGTAGTAGTTGTAGTAGCCATAGTGTGTAAACAGTCTTACATTTTGACCTCCAAGGTGGTGCTGGTTGGAGATTTCTTCTGTGCGTTGTTGAACAACAAAAAATTCGCAGCGTGCACGTTAACTAAAAGCCGAATTATCCTGTCTCTCATTCCCCCTTAGCAGCCATTGGCATGAAAATTGAGCGCTATCTGAAAAAGAAAGAATTGCTAGGTTATACTCGCAGGGCGTAACCTCCTTAGTTTTAGAAAGGTTGAGCGAGCGTTGGGCCGAAGTGCCATGATTACAGTGAACTAGTATATACCATGAAGGAATTCGAGGTGGTTAAAGGGGGGAAGCAGATACGAAGCGCAAGCCGTAAGAAATTAAAAGCTGAATCCTCCTGTCTATCATTTCACATTAGCAGCCACTGGCATGTACATTGAGCACTATCTGACAGGAAAAGGTTGCTACGTTATACTCGCTGGCCGTAACCTCCTTGGTTTTAGAAAGGTTTAGCGAGCATCGAGCCGCAGTGCAATGAATACAGTGAACTAGTATATACCATGAACTCAAGGTGGTTGAAGGTGGGAAGTAGACCCGAAGCGCAAGCCGTAAGAAAGTGTGCGTGTGCCACCTCTCGTTTAGTCCTTGGAATGTCCACTGAATGGCGGTGCTTCTATATGGGGAATATATGATAAAAAGATACGAGATGGCCGGACTTGGAGTGTTGAATAGATGGACGAACGGACACACCGACAGATGCATGGATGGACGCATGAACGGACGCAGGGGCGGGTGCATGAACGAACGCAGGGACGGGCGCACGAACAGACGCATGGACGGTCACACAGACGGACGCATGGACGGACGAATGCTTCGCCTCACTCTCCATCATTCACTCCGTGGATATGCTGCCATTTTTTTCCATGGACTGAGAGTCTTGGAGGATGCGGCAATCGAAATGCCATGCTCTGTGAATCATCGCCGTCCATGCTGGCAGGCGGAGAGAAGGCATAACCGGGCGGGGGCCACTAATGTACACTGGTGTCGGTGATAATGACTTTACCCCAGTGTCATGAACGTAGGCAGTGAGAGCGGGGTATGCATATACGCGATCAATTCTGCTGCTGGATGCTGCTCGCCGCCAAGTGTAGGCATAATTGCTACTATGTACACTTTCATGTATGTCCGTCAATGCCAATTGCTGCGCTAGCACTCAAGTTCTCTGGCGTGCCAGTTTGGCCGGCCGCGACCCGGACCTCGAGCGTCTGGGTGCGAGTCTAAGACTTAGTTAAATTAAGTAATTGTGTACCATATGCCGTGGAACCGGCCATTACAAGCGTAAAGGAGTGCTACTGTGCATGGATGTGATGCTCGATTAGTTCGATCATCGATGCCTTATCAAACACCCTGGGATCCAGCGCAGACATCACACTGTATATTACATTTCATAGGCTCAATAGAATCATTAAACCAAAATGTTTCTGGGTCGACGCCTATAGAACATCGTACTCGCCGCAAGTCTTTTAACCAAATTATTCATACAAAACTAAATTATGAATTCTTGACTGCGTTATGCAAACTTCAATTTTTTTCACGGGTGATCTTGGGCTTCCAGCTTTTCCTCCGTCCTCGTCTCTCACCGAATGCGTCAGCATATCTACCCACACTCTTGAAGAATACAACGGACATCTGTTTACTTGCCGCTGTGTCAGAGAAGGCGGTCATCAACGTATAGAACTACATAGACAAAACTAAAGTCACCCGGATCTTGAATATGTTTTTCAAGTATTTGTCGAAGGCATACTAACGCATTTAGTTAGTCGTGTTACTTCATTGCCATGATCCCCCCTTTTTCGAAAAATGTGCGCCCTCCTCAGTGATTTTTACTGCCTGAGATATTAGACGTACTGCAATATTCCTACGATGATGTCATTTTGTGACGCTATGTGACCTTATAATAGAGAGCTTTAGAGCTCGGTATTCAAGTGGCTTGCGTACCTGGGACGTTGGGATGGTGGTGTTGCGCATGCGCGAAACCCCAAGCACATGCGTCGCCAGATCGCTGGGGCGCTGGGGCAGTGCGTCTGCGCGGCCATAAACAGCGCGGGCACCACTGGCCTCCTAGCGGAGATAAGCTGCCCTGGCGCACATGCGATCTGGCGACGCCTGTCGCCAGGGCGATGGCCTCCTAGCAGCTTATCTCCGCTAGGAGACCATCATGTTACCCGTGACGTCACCCACCTTCACTGCGAGCCAAGCCGAGGCTGGCCTGAGCCACCAGCTTGACTTCTATGTATAAATGCGCCAAATCTCGGACAGCATAGATAGGCCGCCTATACCAGGACACCGCCTCCGGCCACTGAGCAGTGCAGCGCCAGGTTTTACTTCATGCCCGAGGTGGGCATTTTTCTCTGACGTGAGGTGCTGGCCGTTAAGCTTTGTGAAGATGATTCGAGATGGGCCGCCATCGTTCGCAACTTACCGGTGGTGTTGCTGAGAAACGTTGTTTCCCGGAGCTTTCGGGCATGTTTTGGTGTTGGCAATATAAACGCAAGAATCCTTGAAGAAACTAAGCATGCCTCATCTATGTTCCTGTGTAAAATATTCCAACAGTCTTTGAATGAAAGTGTGGTGCCACGCGTTTGGAAAGAGGCAAAGGTCGTTCCGCTACACAAATCAGGAAACAAGCATTCTGTTACTAATTACCGACCTATTTCACTTACTTCTATACCATGCAAACTTTTGGAGCACATAATGTTCTCTAACTTGGTCACCTTTCGAGAATCAAATTCGTTTTTTAGCACGTCATAGCATGGGTTTAGGAAGTCATTCTCATGTGAAACGCAGTTGCTTTGTTTTACCCATTCGTTACATATCATTCTAGATCGGAGTTCACTGGTCGACTGCATTTTTTTAGACTTTTCGAAGGCTTTGGACAAGATTAATCATCATCTACTACTATATAAGCTTAGGATCCTTAATATTGATGGCCGCATTCTTGCTTGGATCGAGTTTTTCTTAATTAATCGCTCACAATTCGTTGTTGCTAACAAGTACAGCTCACCCTCTTCTCTCGGTTACTTCTGGTGTGCCCCAGGGTTCTGTGTTGGGCCCTTTACTATTCCTTATTTATATTAACGATATACCCGATGTTGTATCTTCTTCTATTCACCTTTTCGCCGACGACTGCATTCTTTACCGTGAAATTTCATCTAACTCTGACGCTAGTTCTTTGCAAAGTGACATTAATAATATTGCCAGCTGGTGTAGAACTTGGCACGTGAACCTCGACACTAACAAATGTAAAGTTTTACGTATCTCACGAACTACCGAACCCCCTGCTAACTACATCTTAAATGACGTTGATCTAGAGTCTGTAACTTCGTATAAATACTTGGAGATTCATATAACATCTGGCTTGAACTGGAAATATCGTATTACCTATGTTATTAACAACAGCAACCGTATTCTAGGGTACCTACGACGCAACTTTAGCCGTGCCCCTCAAGCCGCGAAACCTAACAATGTATAAAACACTAGTTCGTCCAAAACTCGAGTATGCATGCTCAATTCAGGACCCTTTTCAACTGAACTTAGCTGACTCGCTTGAAATGGTACAGAACAACGCAGCACGCTTCATTCTATCTAAATACCATCGCACTAGCAGTGTTACGTCAGTGAAACACAGCCTTTCACTACAGTCACTTGAATCACGTCGCAAAGCATCTCGTCTCATACTTTTTCACAACATATTGAATCATCCACTTTTGAAAGCTCAGTTCATTACCACTCCTGCCTAATACTCAGATCGTTTAGATCATCAACATAAGGTACACGTCATTAGCTGCTGCACTAACACTTTCCATCATTCCTTCGTCCCACGCACATCCAACGACTGGAACCACCTTCCCTCGGACATGGTTTCCATGTCAAATCATGACTTGTTTTCTTCTCCAATACAGGAGTACCTACGTGATGACGCGTGAAGTAAATAATGTACATTTATATTATTGTACTCTGTTTCCCCCATGTTTCTGGTGGTACTTACACATACATTCAGTGTATTGCCTAACATCAAATTTACATGTCTTGTGATGGTTATTACTTTGATGTTACTATGTTTCTTGTTTATAGTTTATTATTTTTTTGTACCCCACTCGTCTCTGTAAAGCTGTGTGCGATTGAGGGTAAAATAAATGAAATGAAACTCTCTCGGGAACAGACGACGCCGATAACTATAAAAGTCCTATGGCTGTACGTTGTTTACACAGAGTGACGCGCTGCACCGTTGTTTCGTTGTCACGCTTGTCGGATTAAGACCAGCCGTCTGGATTGCTTGGCATCGCTGGTACCGCTTTCATGGTTTTATAGTTTTATTGACCCAATCGCAACAAGGGCACATATGAAAACAAGTTTTTGTCTCAGGGTTCACAACTGTTATAATTAAAAATAATTTATTGAAAGTAATTTACTTAATGTCACTGTGTATGTTTAAAACCTTTAGTAGCAAAAATAATTCAAAACTGCTTACGTGACAACACGCTGTGGCGCTGCGAGCGCGTGTGACCTTTTTGCGGCTTGCGTTTGCGTGCGTGCCGCTATAAGACATTCCGGTTGGGTATGGGTATGGTACGCAACGCTGCGCGCCCAGAAGGCCGCGGTGCCACAAGAGCTTGCGTACCCAGCACTAAAGCTATCTATGGAAACTGTGATGACACAAGCTTTGCCCCGTTTCCACGTAATTGTCCACCCTAGGGTTATTTCCTTCACCATTCTTGTTTGCAATGCTCAAGCTGATGCCGGAGTTCTCTTTTCGTATGTCGGGACCCAATGAAGACCTTTTCCCAAACTGAACCGATTCTGCGTTGAGCGCTCGCCACCGTGCCCGTAATATCCCACCACCGGTGCACACAACAGTGTTTTCCAGCAGTCATAATGCTTGGCGGTATTGAAAGCTGGCTCCGAAACATTGGATCTGATAATAAAAAATATTGTCGCCGTTGTTTCCAATCGCTTTGTCTGGCTCCAAACAATTTGTCAAGTACATTATGTATATCAGCAGCATTTGCCTTAACCTTGTTCAGAAATATATCTTGCTGGCGAGTGAGCGCGCACTTGTGGGTACACGGAGGTGCTGGTGTAGCTTATAAGAGCATTCGTTTACGGTCGGTTTCACCTTTCACGCGAATATAATTCATAAATGATCTGCTGGAAGAGTGTTCACGCAACGTTTTTTGATAGAGATCGAGGAGATCCGCCTGGTTTCGCGACCAACTGGGGTGTGGAAAATTGGCTGAACAGCCAAGCCCACCCACTTGCGCGGCGACCTAATGAGCGGCTTCGTGTTCACGTTCGTGTCAGTATGACCAGGTGTCCAAAAAGTTTCTGCATTGATTCCACAGTGTTGTAATCTCTAACTTCTTTCTTATGTCATTGGAGACGACGTCTACGGTTACTGCTGTGAGCTGAGCCACCGCTTCGTATGAATACGTGAATATACTATATTTATTTCGAACATAAACGCTTGCAGTGTTCCCTGCATCAATTGAAATAGGGTTGATCACTGCCCATATGATCAACAATTCTGCATGTAAGGGTGCACCGCCGGGAAGCTGGCAACTATGACATTATAGTGGGATGCGGATGTGCTGGCACAGTCCATACTAGCTCGTTTGTCTTTTATTGTGGCGTCATTGTAGATGTCGACCGTTTTCTCAGGTTTGCAGAGGCGGTGCCTTCTCCTGAAGAAATGTCTGGTGGTTGCGGTGTGCCTGGCGATCGATGATCCACATTTTAAAGAATAATGCCGAGAAGATCTACACCACCTCATTAGGGTTTGCTCTGCTTTTCCGCTAGGACGAATGCACATCGAAAATCTGCACACGACAACATAAGTAGCTTAGGTGTTGTGCTACGGTCTAATTATGATGCTCAAAAAGCAGCTAGTGATTTATGCTAGTACAAATAGCCTGTTTTTAGTGATCTATAATAGGCCGACCAACTCGGGCGATATTGACTGTTAGAATGTATACTGCAACGGATGAACGCGAACTTGTGTTATCTTACTATGCTCACGCTGTGCACTTATAAAATTCCTTCGTCTCACCTTCCCAAACTAAAGCCCTTCTTTTCTTTTAATAATGGTTCCATTCATTCATTCATTCATTCATTCATTCATTCATAACACTTGTCACGTGCGGTGAGGAGAACTTTTAACTAAATACATTTTTTTCAAGTGCAACTTAACAGTGCTCCTAACTTAGGGGTTCTTACGATTTGAAATGACATAGGTATAAACCTTCAGCACAATCGGTAGGCTGCTGTTCCAGAAATGGTTGATGAAGTTTGGACAATTTCGAGGAAAACTGATACCGAGAAAAACTACACGTCTCTTTAAAAAACACAAGGAACGTGCTCCCAGCAAACAGGAAAAACTGTGCTAAAGTACATCGCACATAGAAATTTCGGATTCAAAAGTATGAAATTGTAGGAACCAATATAGCCATAGTTATTAGTTTAAAAAGGGCATACACGCCGAAAGAAGTTTGGAAAGGAGCCCGTACCGGTTCGCATGATGGTTGGTCTCAAGCGCCACTTTAGAAAAAAATAGGATTACTCCATCGCAGTGGCCAATGCATGTTTTTGCTTCTCAGAGTGTAGTAGTGTTTAGTTATGAGCTCACAAAGCGCTTTGTTGGTCCATCTGTCCTACCATACCGTATGGCGGGAAGCTACAACGCCACACAGAATATTTTATTAGTACACTAAAATTGTTATTCTCAAAAGAAAAATCATTTTACGGCCAGTATTTTTATATTACTTCGTTATGAGCACAGATTAAAAAGTTGCGGCAGCTCGGTCACTAGCCAATCTGAGAAAGTACATAGGATGACCGACCAGAGATTCCAGTTCATATAGTTCCAACTGTTTCATTTACGAAAGCGTCCATGACTCCAATGCTTGATGTGAGCATCTATTGGGACTACCCTTCCATGAGTAGAATCTTCCTACGAAGATTGTCAAACTCGGCGTGAAACATGGTTGTAATTTTTCGCTGCGCTTTTGCGAGTTACTTTTTGCTACGACAGTTGAAATACGTGTCGTCGGCAGCTAACTATCTCAGGTTGTTTCGCTCAGCAGATGTAGTGGCGCATGCTCCGTAAAGCATTCGAAGGGGGGCCGCCCCTCTCTTGTGCGGATGTGTATTCACCAGCATGTATTCTAAATATTTTAATTACATTTAAGTAACTGTAGCGATTGCCTTATGTATAGTTTGTTCATTGTAGAACTTCAGACCTTCTTCGCTCATTTTAGCATAGTTTATGGCAGTGCTGATCTAGCTGTGGCTGGTGTGGAGTTCTTTACTGTGAGCGTAAACACGTCACACCAGTTGCATTGAAGGACGACGAGCCCGACTCCTAAAATGCTTTTGCCTTCAAATTATTCTGAAGCATCCAACAAGCATAATTGAAGAAGCGAAGTTCGTAACCTTACCAGTGGTCCTGCACAGCGTTCGCAAGCCACAGCTATTCCGTGCGCTCTCGTTACAGAAGTTGGTGCATCTCGTGACACAAAGTTGAGGATGCATGGCCGTGACACTCCGTCCTTCTTTTAAAGACGACAGTCTTTCTTGGGAGCCTTCGACGCAAAAATTTTGGTATGTCTGTCTGTATGTACATTTGTCTGTTTGTCCACCCTTAACAGTACCGCGTACTCTAAACGGCACTAGCCGGTACCCCTAACGGCCAACCCCATCCGCAGCGCCCACCAATGTTGCTCACGATTAAGCGTTCATACTTGTGTAATTGTCATTAAAAACCAATTATTGTGCACATATGAGGCACCATAACAGCACTTATATATTCTGTATGTGCGTCTTTTACTAGAAAAGGTATACATAAGTACACTCTAAGGCAAAAGCCTGTGTGGTTAGCCTTTTGAAGACTAATGAGCCTGCCACAATAATCTCCTTAAGAACTAACGGCACCGAGGCTAACAATTGGTTCTCACAGGCGAGCTCAAGGGACAAACATTTAGTCCTCACATTTACACCTCATTGAGTAGTCGTTAGTTCCACAATGCACCTCAAAGGACTAACATTTATTCCTCACATTTGCATCTTATAGGGCAACTGTTAATCCCCACATTTACACCTTACCGGGCAACTGTCAGTCCCTACAGTTGCACCTCGCCGGACGATTGGTTGATCCGCTCAAACACTCCAATCGGATGAACTTTTTATCCTCAGTTCAAACATTGTTTTCAGTTTATTTTATGCCAAACCTAATACTTTTTTTGCCTCTTTTTCTTCGCAGTGAGAAACAAATAGCGCAGAAAAGAACACGCGAACAAGTAGTTAGCCACCTTTGTGTAACTGCTTTCGCAGTCATGGCAACAACGAAAGAAAAAAAGGACATCGAAATCTTTCATTTTTCTACATACACATGAAGTTTCTCCATTCCTTAAGTGAATTCTATGTGAAGTGTACAAGTCTAGTCTCGTTGTCACATCTTGTTCACTCCTTGGGGAGCTCCTCCGACGGAAGCGAGAGATGACAGGCATTGCAGATGCCAGCGCACGCAGCCTTCTGTCTGTTGTGTTCCCACGGCTGTACGTACAATAGGATTGTAAAACTAGTTAGATGCACGTGACGGAGGATCAAGACGCACGCATATGACGAGTACGTGAGAATTAATACAAAAATGTGCGTGTAAAATATGACACAAAAATAACTTTACCTTCACATCACGTACAGTCCTTCTGAAGCTGCTCTGACGAAATAGATGGATGACAGGCATCGCAGACGCCAGCGCACACAGCCTTCAGTACAGTGTGGGCCCAGGTCTGCACAACAAGTACGTAAAACAGTGAGTCACTCGTGACAGAGGATGAATACGAATGCATATGAGAAATACGTATTGAAAATCCTGGGTTGGTGGATGCAGGTATAATTGGTGAATATGGTAGAAATAATGTTGGGTATGGCAAAATACTAGTGGACATAGTGGGAACTGTAGTGGGCATAATGTCTGATGACAGCGAGAGTGGAAAAAATGATGGAAGATGGTGGCAAGCCAATGGTGGTGACGCTGGAAAACGATGGCTGATGACGGCTAGAGGAGAAAAATGGTGGCAGATGGTGGTAGTGGTGGCGAACCAATAGTGGTGACAGTGGAATGTGCCGGCTTATGGTGGCGAGGCAAAGCGTTTTGGGTGGAAGGCTTGGTGAGCAAGGTGGATGACTGTGGCGTGATGAAAGCTTGGTGGATGATGATGGCTTAATGAGAAGCGCATGACAACATATGAAATCACTTATTTCTAGCGTTTCATTTTTGTATGCGCAGAGATATATGTTTATGTTCAAAAGAAACCAACGCTGCTCATCACGCTTTCTAGCACGTTTATTTTTTTATTCTAGTGGTGTGACCAACGCTCCCATTTTTGTGGAGCGTAGATTATGCGGCCGTGAAGATATGTTTACATTTCGTGCACGTACTTACATTAGTTTGACATCCGCTATGTGTTTCTTTGTTGTGATGTTTAGAAGACAAGAGGTGTCACTGTGAACAGTGACAATAAATGTTTTACATCAGCGCGCAGTTGTCGAGATATAAATGAGCTCCAGTTCCCGATTGCCCCTTTCAATATTAGAGCAAAACACAGTGGTGACTTGATATCACCAAGCTATAAACGCAACCCTGTATATCCTTGCACACTCTGTTGCTTGAGCCGCACTTTTAAGTTAACAAACTGCGTGCGAATATGCATAAACTTTCACTTTCGACATGCGTCGAGACGAGCCTCAGCTAATTCGACTTTCACCCTTCTGGTCTACCATCATGATTACCATTAAAGGTTAATATTACCGACCGAGCCGGTACTAATGTTATCGGCGCTTCCTAGTTTCAGAATGCACGATTTTGACGAGTAAAAATGACAATAAGCACAGCTGTGGTATCATTAAAACTAAATGAAGCCTTTTTATTGTGTACGGTGTCCGTGCGAGAAGCGGCAAATATTGATGCGACGCGCTCGCAGCACTTCCACCAAATGTACAACTCCCCTTACCGACAGCCGCCGGTCGCGCTCACCGGCATTTCACTGGATCTTATGCGAGAACTCAGGTTCGTCAATTCATATGCTTACTGTACCAATATGATAGCATAATGTTTCTGGCACACTGCATTCGTTTTGGCCTAGCCGTTATGTAGTTGTCCAAAAGACAGAGCAACAGCGGTGCGCTAGCCCGAATGCGCTGTGCGTTGCGCGAAAAACATCACAATCAATTGTATGGGCGTATCTGTCGAGTGAGCATAGAAGCGTCATAAAGCCTGACTAGATATCGCCCCTTGGAAGGAGCGAGAAACGGATATTAAGCTTGGCAGTAACCGCCGATGAACTGTACTGCTCCTCACTCTACTGAGTTGTTTATTTTCTTGCGGTTGTCAATTGTAACAAAAATATAGCGCTGTTGCCATTATCGCAGTGGTAATCGTTACAGGCAGCACTTGTTCGACTTTATCAAATGTGCAAATGTTAGTAAAAGGTGCAGATCCCGTCAATCTCGAGTAAACGCCAAACAAACTGAAGTGTAAGAGTGAGTTTGTGAGTTAGCTACTTCTTTAACAACACAACTGCCGTTTGTTAGTGTGGTGCAGTGGTTAGTGTGCTCAGTTAGAAATCCGAGGGTGGCACGTTCGATTTTGTGCTGTCGCATCTTTTTATGCGGGTGCTTTCTATATGGTTTTCCATACAATTATTTTCAATATTTTCTTATTGCCAGCTCGTCACGACGGTTCTGATGCTGCTTCGCGCTCCAGCACTGACAGCTGGAGCGCGCCATCTACCATCCACTCCACCATACGCCACCATATACCATGTGCCGCTAACAATTCCACCGCCTTAACCCACCAAAATGGTGGATGGTGGAATCCACCATTCCTATGTTGGACGTTTTTTTAACAGGGACGTGTAAGGTGAAATAAAACCATACGTGTAATATGAGATGCTAATAATTTAACCGTGATGTCACACATCGTCAAATACTCATTTCGGTCCCCTTAGTGCAACATCTTAGGAGCGGCGGCCGCAGCCACAACTCAGTGAACGACCGCGCCGCCAACAAGTCGGCGAGTTCTTAGCGAGCGACGTCGTTCAGCTCGAGCAAGCGTACGCGAGACCAAACACGGCGCTGCACGTGGAGGGTTTACCGCCAGTGAACTTCGAATAGGAGAGCAAGCGTACGCTTGGCCGCCACCACGAACAGCGCCAAGTTGGTTTGGAGATAACGCCGAAGAAATCGACGGTAATGCGGCCCTTTTCCACAAACTCGAGCGAGTACAGCGTGCAAACGCCGGGTCCACTGCCGCGGCCATCGGACGGTGCCGAGCTGCTTGCGACCGACTGACGGGGAAGCCAACTGTAAGGTGACCAATTTTCACCAAGTTCGATGCTAGCGAAAGCCCCGCCAGCCCGTGCTGGTGCACTTACAGCACGCAATATACTACAATCAAGCTCATTGCAAGAACCCGCAACGTGTTTTCGACGATTCCCAACACAGCGACGAGGCCTCAGCCTGATATTGTGAGCGCGGAGCTCAACGCGGCGGCGAAGACAGGTGAGTACTCGATATGCGAGTGTACGGGAGGTCAATTTCCCATGGCGGTTATTTGCCAGGTGGTCGCAAAGCACAGGTGAATTGCAAATGCCCAAGCTGACCTTCGCGGTGCATTTCGTGCGTGTGATATACAACACAACCGAGCCCGTTGCCGGCAAGCGCGATCCGTATCGCACATGCGACAAGTAGAGTGGAATAAACAATGATAGCCTACTTGCCTTAGAATCCAGCGCTGTTTTCTGCCCTGAGTTGGACTGAAGTATATATCCGTTAGGCCTGTTGCCTTCTCGGCCGTCATATTGGCCTTCCCAATTGTTTCTGTCGTCTGTTGTTCGTGACTATCTTGAAGCCAGATATATATAGCGTGGCGTAGTGACGTGTCGAGACCTGCTCCAGGCTTCATGGGTGTGGCGAAACGCAAAAGCAGCAGCGCATGCTCATCCAAGCGTACACATGAGCACTTGTTGTAATTCTTAGATCATCGAATTCAGGCGGCCGTGGTCGAGTACTCCCAGTGCGATGCAATGCGAACCGTCGCCAGCGAAATACGGGGAAAGACTGAGCCGGGAGAGGAGGAGGACGGCTAGTGACCTTGGCAACGCTTTGTGTACTGCCTGCATTTCCCGGGCAATTCATTCCTTTGGAGCGTGTTTGGAGACTAAGTGGATTGCACGTGGTACGCTTCCCTCTGTGGTTACTCCTCAATGGTCTATGCGTTCATTGCACGTGCCTATTGGGCTCCGTTACTCTTTTTCGGGTGATTTTGCCTTAAAGTGTAATCCTAAGTGCTGTGGCGTTTATCACGCCGCGCTGACCATTTAACGTTTGCACAGAAAGGTGAGTGCTTCCAATGCTCTGCTAAGACGACACGGCGGTGGCACCTACCTGTCACCTTGCGTTCTACGCTTTATCGCCTCTAAGACGAGCGCGCACACTTGTCTCAGAGCCGCACGTTTCGTTTTACAAGAAAGCTGCCAGAGAGCGCTCATGTCTCACGTGTGACGTGACTTGATGCACTCGTTCGTTTCTGCTGCACGCTCGAGGCATTCTGACGTAGCGCCTCGAGAATACCATTCACCGGTTTTCTTGCGCATAACATCAAATAAATGATTTGTTCACTCTCTTCACACGCAAGACTATCGTCTTTCGATCACACCTGCAGATTAACATGCAGATACGGGATACGGGGCCAATTTTTTCTACAGTTTATGCTTGGCTACAGTGCTTAGGTATATTTCTCGCAGCCACCCCGTGTGGCAGACAACCATAACGTGGGTGCTCTGCTTGGTTATCGGGGAAAACGTGTAGTACACAACGCGACCTGTGCGTCATCACCCCATCTTGAACAGTGGCGTACAGATCGTGCATCATACCGACAGTAAAGAATCAGTATGCACCCGAGAGACGTGGTTTCAATGTTTTGTTACGTCTGGTGTAATATTAGCCCGGCAACTACGTTCGAGTGTGGTCACTGATACACAACCTGGACGTAAAATACTTTTCTCGTAGTATTTCAGGCCTTATAAAGCGTGTTTATGTTTCGGCGCTGTGAACCACGGACGGCATTACGAACACTCAACAGCGCTGTGTGGGATCTGAAGTCGTTCATCTCGTGCACCTCAAGTCTGTTATGTGCGTAACGTAGCTATTACTGTAATTTTTGCTTTATTGTTGCAGTTTCACACTTGTTCCTGTTTTTATTCTTTCTTTCTTTGTTCAGGTCGCGGGACTGAATACCGGCTGCGGTGGCTGCATTTCCGATAAAGGCGGAAATGTTGTAGGCCCGTGTGCTCAGATTTGGGTGCACGTGAAAGAACCCCAGGTGGTCAAAATGTCCGGAGCCCTTCACAACGGCGTCTCCCATAATTATATGGTGGTGTTGGGACTTAAAAACCAACATATCAGCAGCCTTTCTTTGTTATTATGTTACTGTGAAAGAGTTTTATGCCGGGGCCCACCGAGATTTCAACGACGTATCTTTGTCACGGAAGTAACAGCAACAATACGCATGATCAGAACACAAAGAAAACTGTTCCGTCATCGAGAGTGCAGCCTGTGACCTCCAGGCCCACGACAACAGATGCCATCCACGCTGTCAACTGTGCCGTGGTGTGTAAAGGGCTCGAGGTAGATGATAGGATCTCACCGATGCCACCAGTTCTTAGGGGTAAGAAGTCGATGGCAGGTACAGCGGGCATCTTTACGGTAGCTGGCTCTCGCCGCCATCCGCATAGCCGATGCTCGCCAGTGAGGAGACTCGTTCTGAGGTGATAGAACAAAGGTTTATTTACATGATGAGAGAGATGAAACAGTACAGAGATTTAGCAGAGATTTTGCTATGTACAGGGGTTTCGCGCTTATTTACAAAAAGTCTTTGGCTTTTATAGCCCGTCGTCTCCTTACATGGAGGTCGGAAGAAGGCCGTGACCACTCTTGCCACAAATGAGATGACGAAGTTCTCAGTGGTCCACCCGCCAGAAAGGATGCAGAAATTTGGCCACTCGGGAGAAGAAGAACGTGGGTGAAAATGTCCAATGGTTATCACGAGCGCACCACGCAAACACGCACTCGGCCCCCGGCCTTCAAGACATCGCAGGGTGAGGACGTAGGGCCCGGTGGAGGGGGAAAGTTGTGCTCCTCCAAAAGGATGGCCTCCAACATGAACGTTAGAAGCGGTCGAAGGCTGCGTTTTCCTGTGCTCTGAAACTTTCTCGAACATATCTGTCCTGGTGCTTGTTTTCCGAGGACGACCACAGCGACGCCTTCTCACGCTTCCAAACTGTCGGTGTTTTTGTGGTGACTTCGCATACTAGGCGACAATAGCCGAGTCGATGTTACCGATGCCACCTGATATCCTTGCATAGAGAAAGGCACAGACCCCGTCTCCTGCAAAGCCTTTATATGAGGTGGTCCAGCGGAGTGTTAAATGTAGGCGGCCAATTGAGAGTGTTTCTTTCTGATGCTTCTAAAATTCCACTGCCTAATGTTGATATCAGATGGAGCTTGATTTCCGGATGGAGAAGGCAAACCTGCTCTTTCGAGATTTTGCTGATTGCTAGAATTCGCTATGTTGGGTCGTTGTGGGAGTGGAAACTTCCGATTGTAGACTGTTCGCCTGCTCCGTGTGCTGAGAGGAAGCGGCGGCAGATTTGCGTGGTTTATGCTTACGGGTTGGTGATGATTCAGCTTCCATATCGCACAGGTGATTAATTGCAGCCTCAAGTTTTCCCATGCGGTGGCTAAACATGGTCTCCATTCTCTGGAGGACCTTTTCTTGTTCGCTAATCAGTTGTGTTTTAACAGCCTCGATGCTATCATTTACGAACTTTAGAACTAGTTGTGTTAGGCATTGAGTGAACTGTGGGGTTTGGAAATACTGGGAACACGTCTGTTGAACGAGAGCTGCTGAATGGGGTGGTGTTGATTGGGAATGATTTTGGGAGGCCTGTTAACGGGCAAATTACCAGGGTCGGCCATGCAGCCCTGTCGTCGCTGTAGCTGCGACTGCAGGGCTTGATCTAGGCGACCTTCTGAAGCCAAGCCTTATGAACTCGGGTCCGCTCCCCTTGCCTCCAAGACAGGTGAATGGATGGGTTCTTGTTGCGCGAGTACTGGTCACGTATTGTAGCTTTTCGCACTGCACTGCGACGAAGGCGGTTGATGGTTCCTGGATGGATGCGCAGATGCCTGGGTGGGTGGAGGTGCTTGGGGTTGAATAGGTTGCGAGGTCTCCTTTAAATGCTTTGGGTTTTTGAGCGCTAGGATCAAGCACTCCTACCATGGCCTTCGCTGCTGGCGTGCTGAAGACTACTGCGAGGTTGGTTGTTTGGTGGCAACTGTTCAGAAAGTTGTCTCAGTGGAGGGTCATTGGACTTTTCTATGAGCTGGTGTTCATCTCTCTGAACACGGGGCCCAGGTATCTTTTGTCGGGCTTGGCACCCTAGGTCGATGGTGGAGCGTTCGTTTGAGCTACAGGTTAGACAGCACGGGACGCAACCATCGCGGTGTTCACTTGGGCTGAGAATGCCGCAATTTCGCAATTTCCACAGCGGCGTTCCTGTGAATATGGGCAGACGTCATGTCAGTGGCCAGATCTGAGGCAGCAGTGGCACACTTGGGTGACTGGTTGGTAAGGTCTGCATCGAAATTCCACGCCTTGAAAGTAAATGTATTGGGGAACACACTTTCCTCGAAGGTGTAAAGGCATCTTTCATTCTTTCCGAATGGTCGCGCTTAGATAATATTGATACTTCGGAGATAAGCGATGGTGTCGTTCATGAGGGCGTCCTCTGTGGGTATAGGGAGGGCTCCTGTGATTACTCCCTTGCAGGAATTATTTGGGGAACCCACGTAAACGGAGACTTCTTACGACCTGCTGCCGAGCTTGAGCGTCTGCACATGGCACAGCTGTACCGCGAGGTCTGAGTCTGAGGTGCTGATTAGGGCGTTGTTCTGCTCCTTGCGTACTCGTATCGGCGCACTTATGTGCAAGGGGGCTTGGAGCGCTGTAATAGCAGCGTGCTAGGGTAAGACCGCTTCTTGTTGCAGAGATGTGCCTTCTCTTATACGGAAGATCACTTTGTGGATGTCTACTGGAAGGCGTGGCAGGCGGGGCCGGCTGCTTCTATGTCTGTGCTCGCGTTGGTGGAATGTGGCTAGTGGCGTGCGGAGGCCTCCTCGGCAACAACCTTCTTTCGGCAAGCGTAGATCACCAGAAACCATGGAGTGTGAGGTACAGATGGCCACAGGTATGTATTGTTGGACGCTTCGGCAACACCGCTCAGACCGGGGGGGGGGTAGTCACTGGGCTCGACGTTGTGCACGGGCTCGGAGTCATCAGCATCCATGCAGTCCAGTTGGTCTGGTGAGTTAGAATCGATGGTGGTAAACGCTAGCACTACAGAGTCCGACGTGACCGGTGTCCGTTGGCGCGCCCCAGCGGACACCGGGCACCGTGCCAGAACACGGAGTGACGTACACGACAGGTGTAAGCATCAGGCCTCAATTTTCTGCTTACAAAGCAGGCATGAGGAGAAGGGGGTTCTTCAAAACCATTGCTAAGAATTGACTGCCAGTGCAGGATGCGTATGGCTCTCACTGTCTCTCGAATCTTTGTTGTAAACAAGTGTGGTCATTTCACACTCGTAGTGCGACATCTGTAAATCATTCGGTTAAACGACATGTGCCACGTAAGGTGTCTGATTGCATTCTATCTAAGGCACTTCAGGACTATATGATTTCGACAAACGTGTACAATGTCACCTAAGTGTCCATGGTGCGCCCTTAATGAGAATGCTTGATAAGGTTTCCATCACAAAAATACTGGATCCCCAGCTCCATAAAAAGAAGGTCGCTACCTATGTTCCAGGATCTCTTGAGTGATTCGTGATCTGTGAATATTGGAATGCTGCGTGTTACATTGTGTCTTTGTTTTTTTATTTGTACACGCCACTGAAGTGATTTTGTTACATCAGACAGTTGTACTCACCTGAAATGTTGTTACCAGTTTGCAATATACTTCCCTGTCTTAAAGGATCTCGTAGCAGGGTAAATTTTTTTAAATTGTTAACAATCTATTCTTAAACAGATATATGCGCACGTTGTCTTAGCTACTGAAGAATGAAACCGCTCGCAATAGTAATGAACATGATATTTAGCAGCTTCATACCACAGTGCGTGACAGAATGATGCATGTTCTGTTGTACAGACAGCCCTTAAATGAACAGAACACCATTTCTCTTCAGTACGCTAGGTCAACTCAATTTCATTTCAACTCAATTTCATTTTTGAATATTGCGTATTGACTCAGCTGACTCAGATGGAATTGCCAAGGTTGTCGTAAAGATAACATTCACGGAATTGAAGTGACAAGCAGCGCCATTACCCATTGCCATTACCCATTGAACCACATGATTCGTTTCGGCATTGAAAACCAGGAAAAAAAGGCAGATCCAAGTACAGTGGGAATCGATGATATGCGATGCACGAATGAGAAAGGTCGATATGTCACTTTAAAATCAGCACAACGTTACAAGGTGGAGGTCAATGATGCCGCAAATGACTTCCGTGTCATGATTATCATGTGTGGATGTGTCATTTACGTTTGTCATCTATTCGCATCAAGTGATACCAAAATTAGTATATGTAGAGCTAGCGAAACGACCGTGAGCACGCTACGAGTGGGGTATGTTGACTTGTTCTTACATGACATGCGTGCCAGAATTATCATGTTTGCACCAGTCATGTACTTTCATCGTTCACTGACGTCACTTAACACCGAATTCGGTGTATGTGGAGCTAGCAAAACGGCCACGAGCGCATCAAGAAGGGCCCAATATATACCAATGTATTGGTGACGCGTGCGCACGCTGGCCAAACGCGTTAGCGAAACACGAGCACTCTATAATCTGATACCAGGCGTGACCGGCATGACCAGCGTCTTTCGGTGCGGCCCGACACAAACCGGCACGAAATTCGCGCGTATGTGTCACCCAGACAACACTGCGTCTCCCTCTTTTCGTGATTGAAACGCGCATGCGTCAAAGCAACGCAGCACGACACGTGCCTGCGATCATTTGGCAGGACCGCTGCTTGACGTCAAAACGCCGGCGTGACGTGGCGAAATGAACGCCGGTGAGCACGCGCACCACGTCACGTGGAAATGTATTGGCGCCTTGACTGTGGCATGTAGTCATGTTCTCACCTGACACAGATCTTATGATTATCACGTTTGCACCAGTCACATACCTCCGTTATAGATTGACGTCACGTAATGCCAAATGCGCATGTGTGAAGCTAGCGAAACGGCCGCGAGCGCATTAGTGTGGCATGTAGTCATGCTTTTACTTGACACGCATGTCGTGATTATCATATTTGTATGTGTCATCTGCCTATTTCGCGTCACGTAATATCAAGTTTGGTACATGTGAAGCCAGCGAAACGGCAGCGAGCGCATCATTAGCGTAGCATGTAGTCATGTCCCATTACACGCATTTCTTGTTTATCATGTTTGCACCATTATCATACCTTCCCCATCCATTCACGTCCCCTAATACCAATTTTGATATAAGTGAAGCTAGCGCATCATAAGCTTGGCATGTAGTCATGTTGTAACATGACACACATGTCACGATTTTCATGTTAGGGTCTCTCGCTTGTTTTCGCCTTGTAATCATGTCATACCATACCAGTTTTGCCACATGCTATGTAAATTAAACCACCGCAAGAGCTGCAGAACCATGAGATGTAAATCTTGTTATTTATGGTATCCATGTCATGACTTTCATGTTATGAATACTCAATTATATTCTTCATACATTCATGTTATGCCATACCAAGTTTGGCATAGATACAATTATCGAAACGGCAAGGAGAGCTAAAAGTCGTAGGCGCCTAGATAGATAGATAGATAGATAGATAGATAGATAGAAAGAAAGAAAGATACGCTCAAAGTCGCCGAAGCTTGCTAGAAATGCTTCGCATTTAAAAGAGTAACAGTCACGTAACAATTGATGAGGAGGATTCGAACAGTACCGAGAACGGATGTTATGGTGTTACGGTTAAGGAAAGCTTTCATTGTTGGATACCTGCTGCCGATGCGAAGAGGGAACTTTAGTTTGCGAAGGAAAAAATAATGGCAGCATATCCATGGGGTGAATGAATGGAGAGTGGGGTGAAGCATCCGTCCGTCATTTCGTTCTTGTTTCCGTCCCGTCCATGCGTTCGTCTGTGTGACCGTCCGTGCGTCTATCCGCCCATCCGTGCGTGCGTCTTTTCGCGCGTCCATCTCTGCGTTCGTCCAAGCATCACTCCCCTGCGTCCGTTCATGCGTCCATCCATCTATGCAGTCATCCATGCGTCCATCCATGCATTTGTCTGTGTGTCCGTTCATCCATCTAGTCAACACTCCAAGTACCACAATCTCGTATCTTTTCTTCATATATTCCGCATATTGAAGCACCGCCATCCAGCGGACATTCCAAGAACTAAACGAGAGGTGGCACACGCAAACTTTCTTACGGCTGGCGCTCCGTGTCTACTTCCCACCTTTAACCACCTCGAGTTCAGGGTATAGACTAGTTCACTGTATCCATGGCACTGCGGCCGAACCCCTACTGAAACGTTCCGCATATAAGGATCCGTACATACGCAATTATTGGACTACGGAAAGCCGTATCATGCGGAAAGATGCGAACATCCGCAGCTTACGGAAAGCGCCATATCATGCGAAAAGATGCGGACATTCACAGCTTACGGAAAACGCCATATCGTGCAGAAAGATGCGGACATCCGCAGCTTACGGAAAGTGCCATATCATGCTAAATTACCCGATAAGCAGCTTACGGAAATCAGCATAATGCAGAAACCATGCAGATATCTGCTGCATCTTGCAAAGATCAAATGGACATCTTGGATCTCGAGTAAAAGCAATTGCCCATTCACGTTGTTTGCAAAAGCAAGTACTGTGTAGAAATATATATGAATATTTCATTTTTAATATGTTGCATGAAGGTGAAATATGTTTGCTATCTGAAACAGCCTTGATGAGTAAACAAAGGCTTGAAAGAAACAAATGTGTTGAGAAGCTACTTAATGAGAGATTGAATCATCGGCATCTTTATAGTTGTCGTGATGCAGAAGCAAAATTACCTTTCAAATAAAATACAATACAAAACTACTAAATTAACATGCTAGCGATAATAAATGGTGGTTACATTTCAACACATTATTGCAATGTTCTATGCAAGACCTCAAGAACTTATAAAGTTATTATTATCAATAGAGAAGCATTATTATACACACCAGCCCTGCTACAGTCAATATATTTTTTTATTTGTCTGTATTATCCAGCTGTGAATAGTGACATTGCAGTGTTGATGGTACACAAATGAGGTGACTGCACTGTAATTTTACGAGCTCCACTTAAGCCACAGGATGGTGGCACAAAACACAATGTAACAGAAATTTTAGAACGAAATTTTTAAACATAAATTATAATCATAGCACTGTGAAAGTTGGCGCTCTGTTTGTCTCATGAACGCCTTGTGGAGATCGGCGAAATGCTGCTTGAGGCTCCGGCACCACTGTAAATTTGAAAGGTCACTGCCATAGAACTTAGGTGTCCTTCATAGGCACCTGGAAATGAAAATATTTGGCACAAATAATGTCAGAGACACATGTTAGCACATTAGTTTACATGCACAAGAAATATAACACACAGAATCAAACTGAAAATGTAAGGCACACAATCCTTCATGTTATCCATATGTGAATAATAGAAGGAATGAGTGTATAAATTAGTTCTGCCACATCAAAGAAAACAGCAAGCTTATCACAGTGAAAATAACTAGGTTGTCACGATTTTCAATGGTAGAGATAATCGATTAATATGTCCTTATGAATTTATGATTTAAATGCTCTCTGCACAGTAAAACTTTAGAAACTGCAAGTGAAAGCTCTCAATGTACATTTAATAGTGTGTGCATGTACATCTTCTGCCTTTATACTATACAGTTTGTGCACAAAATTGGCATCTTGAACAACTTTGGGAGTTAAACCTATGCAACTCATGAAGGTTAAAATCACCATGAAAGCAAGCAGGACCAGGCAGGTGCCATTAAAAATCTGTGCAAGCCAGATAACTATAACCGAACTGCACACATATAGGGGAGCAAGAGTAACAGAAATTCGGCTGCTGACCCCCAGGTCGTGGTATGAAATCCCGGCTCCATTTCCGATCGAGGCAGAAATGCTGTAGGCACGTGTGCTCAGATTTGGGTGTACGTTAAAGAACCCCAAGTGGTCGAAGTTTCCAGTGCCCTCCACTACGGCGTCTCTCATAATCATATCGTGGTTTTCGGACGTGAAACCCCACTTATAAATCAAGAATACCAGAAATAAACTGCCAACAGAAAATTTGGGTGCATGTGCCATCTGTAAGTGCTTACACCTTACTACATACAGCATGCTCATTCAATTTTAAATACCAATATTGAAAATAACTGCTCTATTAGGAATGTAAAAGGTAAGGTAGAACTGAACGACTCTACAAAAAGTGACCCTATCATGACATCACGTTTTCTTATAACAAAATTGACTAAGACTCTGAAATATCATTATGCAAGAAAAAATCTTCAAAAGAACAATCAAGTTTGAAGTCATATATTTTTAATATGGCTACTATGACTATAACCAAGAAATCGACCTCAACATGGCTAATGTTAGTTTTTAAGGCCTATGTTCACTAGACAATGAACTATACCACAAAAAGCACAGCGTTCAGGCAAAGCACCACACAAAAAAAGAAAGCAGTCCTTTTTGTTATTACCTACAATGCCTTTAAATAGGTATTTTTACCTCTACTTTTCGCTTTTTATCTAAGTAACTGGTGTGAAACAAGTTAGCTGAAAATGCACTGTGCCTACAAAACCTGTTGGTTGAATCTGAATTTTTAAAAAATGGTGAAGCTTGCACTACATTAGGCTCCACAAGCCTTGGAAAAGCGAGACTGCATGACTCTTAGGACTACTTTGGTTACTTGTGTTTTGTTTCTGGGCCTAAGCATAAAGACAAAGGCTTAACTGAATTGCTGCTAACAAACAAATGCTTTCAAAATTGCCCGAGCGTCAAAGGATGCTCAGACATTTGTTGTTTTTCGCACTGGGCTATTCTACATCAAACATACAAACCATACTGCCTGGCGACCATCACAGATGTATAGTTTAAAAAATGATGGTAATTTACTCTTCTGAAAATAGTTATCTGCAGAATTGTTTTGAAGAGAAAAAAGTAGTGGTCACGTGGGTACCTTCAGAATTTCGCAGAATGTCGTGCGGGTGTTATTTGTGAGAAAAATTTCAAAGTACCGCTTTTTCTTGCCATATCAAATTTGATCTACATATTAAGTAAAGGTGCTTCTTAAAGTATTTGAAGCCGAGTAACATTAGTGCAATTTTTCCGCTACATAGGCTTTGAAGAATTCAGCCAAACTGTTTATCGTTTGCATTTCTTGTATGGCAATACTGCACTTTGTATGAATATTTGAGCCACAAATACTCACTGCACAGAAGTTATATTTCACAAAAAAAATAATGTTAGGTCCAGATTACAAGTATCACTATATAATCGTTTTTGTCCACATTGAGATGCAACTTGAGCTGTGTGTTCGTATAATTGAAAATTACTTTTATGTGTAAGTTGAAAGCAAATAAACAGTTCTTGTTATATGGCAAGTGTTATCATTACAATTTTCGTTTAAATGACGAAAATGATTTTTGAAGTCTTCTATTGAGGGCCATGGGGAACTTTGGAACGGAAGCTGTCGTATATCAAATGCAGAAAACAGCCATCATAAGAAAACTTCAAAAATTCATTTCTACTTTAAGACAAAGTGTAATCATATAACTTGCCATATAAAGAGAACTGCTTCCTTGCTTTTGATGTGGCAAAAAAATTGCACTAATATTACTGAGCTTCATGCACTACACACAATCACCTTTACTTAATACCTAGACCGAATTTGGTGTAGAAGAGGCAGTATTTTTGAAACACTTTTTACTTTTTACAAACAACACCCAGACGACATCCTGGGAAGTCTAAAAGGCACCAACGTGGCCTAATACTTTGTTCTCTGCGATATATTTTAGCATCTTGCTGTTTTCAATACAGTAAACGAGCACAATATTTTTTTAAAACACATTTAGGACGGTTGGCAAAATGGCTGGGATGTTTGATGTGTAATTGCTTCACTGCCAGCATTTATTCTTCCGAAGCTCAAGCTATCACCTCTCTGTTGCTGCCTCCCTCACATACAATGCCTGCATAGGAAAGAAAAAGAAAGGCAGGTCCGACAAAGTTCACAAGGCAAGATATTTTCATGTTGGATAAATTCATTATCATAAACAGCAGCAAAATAACATTCATTTTGAGTAGTCCAAGACACAAGCTATATACCAGCATACTAAGAGCCAAGCACAAACTTTTCATTTGAACATGTGTGGTGATAGACAGGAAGCACTTATTGCAAGACTGATCAGTCTGTAATTAACTGAATGAAGTACAATGCACTGTTCAATCCAACACCACATAGGCATCTTTGCCATAGCAAAGCCATGTGTCATTGGTTCATGCATTAGATGGGACAATGCAAATGTAACAAGAAAGGTGAAAAAAAGAAAACAAGGAAAAAAAAGAAGAAAAGGGGGATGCAAAGTAGGAGCAGTGTAGCACTACTTTTACTTTGCATTCCCCTTTTCTTTCTTCTTTTTTCTTCTTTTCTATCATTTATCTTTTTTTTTGCTTCCCTTACCCCCAACCTCCGACAGGAGAACACTTTGTATCAGCGCAACCTAAATTGAAGAGAAGCAAGGGCTGCACTCTTCTGCGTTATAGGTTTTTTTTTTAGACAAACGTTTCCAACAGGCACACACGCCTACACCAAAAGATGATGTCATTACTGACCCCATTTAAACTAACACGCCAAGGACGACAAGGTGACCTCCTATCGCAACATCGGCCAGCCTGTCTGAGGCACTTCCACTGTTCACCCGGATTACCCCACTAGATGTTTCCATCTGTCGACTCACATATTCATTTTGGATAACACTAAGACGAGCTTACATTGATAAATACGCACGAAAGTTTAGTGATGTATCATGTATCAGATTAAGCAACTCTGTTAAAAAATTATTGATGGCTTGCTTCCAGGCTTTTTATACTGTAGCCTGAAACTTCGTAATGTCTTCTATGCACATGAAGCCCCACCGCGGTGGTCTAGTGGCTAAGGTACTCGGCTGCTGACCCGCAGGGCGCGGGTTCAAATCCCGGCTGCGGCGGCTGCATTTCCGATGGAGGCGGAAATGTTGTAGGCCCGTGTGCTCAAATTTGGGTGCACGTTAAAGAACCCCAGGTGGTCTAAATTTCCGGAGCCCTCCACTACGGCGTCTCTCATAATCATATAGTGGTTTTGGGACGTTAAACCCCACATATCAATCAAATCAATTTATGCACATGAACCAGATTGACAACGTAATGCACAACATGCTTATAAATACTGCGAGGAACACGATAACGACAAAACGACCGGCCACCCAGATTTTTCGCTGTACATGTTTATAAAAAGTTCATGTACACCCAAACGAGGTGCCTATAACACAAGCCGAAAAAACCTACAAGTAGGGCCTTGGAGCCTTCTGGAAGTAGACGTGTTGCATTTTTTCTGTAGAGGGCTTTACACCCATAAGTGAGGAAGAAAACCCCTGTATAATGAAGAATGTTGGCAGCTATCAGTTATAGAAAAACCTAATGCAGCTAATCTCATCACATCTGTACATTTAGAGAAGTAACGTAGCTTCTGTGATTGTGGCAGTAACTCCAACAGGACCAGTGCGAAAATTGGCACTACTTGGCTAGACAAATGTCCAAACATGCCTGCCCGACTCCCTCTAGCCATCCCGGCTGAATCTGACACATGATTTCTTAACTGCTGGCTGGACAAAAACAAAACCACTGAAGCACTCACAATACACAGCGTGAAGTTCCTCTGGAGTGGTCAACTTCGTCTTCTGCGATGAAAGAGCAGCACAGTGTACCGATAAGGCACTCCTTGCAATGGTTTTCAATGCCACACAGTGACCTTGCTGTTCCTGTCGAAGAGAGCTTCGGGAGCTTGGAGGGTGCTTGCTCTTTTCTGGGGGCTGCTGCCGCTCCTCGTTTTCTGCTCAAGGTCAACCTGCACAGAGTTGTAGACGAGGCTTTAAGAGCTGTATATAATAATATGCAAATTTTCGCTGAACACAAATTTCCTCGTGGCACACTGAGGAATTTCTTATAAAACTTAAGGCCTCGCTAATGCAAACATTTACAATCGATCCGAAGATGCTCTCGACTCTAAAGGAGCAAGTTTGTTATGTAGTGTATATAAAGAAAGGTCATTCAGCACAACCACAACTACAGTTGCACACGAAAACAACATTTTACACGATCCTGTTTATTTACACGGTCCATTTTATTTTATTTACACGGTCCATTTTACACGGTCCTGTTTTACACGATCTCGTCTGCATAAACTCTTGAACCGGGCACCATATAAATTGAAAGACACACACAGAGTTTGAGACAAGCCCAGTTTTCCGCGGAGCATCCTCTTGCACTATAACAACACATCTCAGTTTAGTTAGTTGGTCAGAACGAGGTGAAAACAGCTCGCACTTGAAAAGCACGGGCAGAAAGAATGACGCCTGCACCCTGTGCTCCCGGTACATTCTCGTTGAGGGTGGAGTTTTCGCCTTATCCTTATGCAATTTCGCATTTAGAACATTGTTCGCTGCATAATCTTTGTGGAATTAAAGTGTGTGATACCATCATGTGTATCCCATGTAATTTATAAAAATAGAATACAAGATAGCTTGATTCAAAAATAAGAAAGTGCATCCAGTGCCATGTCCTGTAGCCATTCTTTAGGCAAGTGGCAGAATGATTTATTCTTCAAAACATTTCTTACTTGTAACCACTACAAGAGCAAACTCGTACACTGGCACATTCTGTTTGCCTCTTCAGATTAAAAGGTACCTTTTTTACACCAAAAAATCTTCAAGAAGAATAAAGTGTTGTAATTGTGAAGAAAAAAAAGTAGAAGGAAAAAAAGATAACCTGCCCTGTACAGGGACCGAGCCTGCAAACTTCGAATAACATGTTCGATGCTCTATCAACTAAGCTACCATGGCGGCTAGCCCTCTTCCATTTTGTACGGTATATATGTGCATTTATACATGGAAGAGTCAGTCAGCGCTGCCTGTTACCATTATGGCAAGTGTGGGACACCTTTTTTTTGCCTACTGGCAATTACATTACGATTGCAATTACGTTACGAATACTTCCGATATCCCTATACTTCTTTGGCAGCATTATGCATCTTTCAGTTCTCAGAAAATCTGCTAGGCACAGGAGGTGGCAATGGTTCGCCCTCCCACCTAAATGCATGTACTTGAACACATGCACAACTGATCAAAAAAAAAAAAAACAAGTCACACACCGCTAAGATTACTGAGATTAACTGTTTCAGATTCATGAGTAAAGGAAAAAACTATAAATTTAAGGGTTTGTTGTCTTTGTTGAACACATTATAATGAGAACTAGTAGAAAATGATGCCAAACAAACTATAGGGGATGTTATCAAAAGTAACTTTAACAAAATTATGAAAAGAAAAGTGAGCAAAAACGTAACTTGGCAACGTTTCTTGACAATTGAATTGACAATACTTTTTATAACATCCCTATATTTTACTGGGTAATGTTGTCGGGTAATTCTCATCATTAGAGTGGTGAGTAGGCTGACAAAGAAAGCATATGGCATTGATACATCTTTTGAACACCTAATACTTTGAGGACCTTAAAAAGCGGAAGCTACTTTGAGTCGACCAGAATATTTAGTTGGAGCGAAAAAAAAACGTACACACATTTTTACCAGGCTTTTTAACACATTTTGAGACGTAAAAGTGTATGCTGCCAGTAATGTTAAGTACCATTACTTTTGTCACACTATGCACTGTAGCAGGTGTAGTTAGAGTGGTGATAGTGAAGGATTAATCAAGCACGCCACCAACTGCGTTCACATCGATGGTCACGTATTTTAAAAATAAACCTGCTGTATAATAAAAAAAAGTTTAGAGCGTTTATGTTTTTATCCAAATCAAGTTAAACCGACTGGGTAAGCAAACCAGTTGCATAAAATCAAAATGCATAAAGTGATTCATGTATTATAACTATGTGAACAATTTCAGCAATGCAGGGCAAAGTGACAACAGTTCTATTAAAAACCCCTGTCATTATAACATGCATGAAAAGCACTACACCAGAATATTTTAAAGTGCACGTTATATCGAGACTACTAGACTCTCTATTGACCTTTTAGAAGAAGGGTATCTCCTTCACGTTCAAGGGGCAACCACTTAGCCTTTTCCTGAGCTTTTCTGTGAATATTTCCTGAATTTCAGATATCATTAGGATTGATTTAGAGTGAACAGAATTTGCTTACGCATTCAAACCTAGTTCTGTATGTAACTGCAATTATGGGTGCCAAACCACCTCCAATTAATTTTTAACATTTAACTTATTTTTTAACTGCAGCAGCACAACTAGCTATGGGTGCCCAAAAAGTAGCTAGAAACAATACCTTTACCTCTTTGAGCCTTTTGGAAGTGTTTAGCTTCTCAGTGCTCACATTACAACATTTTTTTTAAATACGTGTTTGTGTGCCCACTACTCTTGCTCCTTGTACAGTGAGGAGGAGCACATGGCAAGAAGAGACAAGAAAGAAGCATAGCGAAAAAAAGCGAAATAAGCGAGTACCTCTTTTGTATCGTACAATGTGTGTAACATCACTATTGCGACAACATATAGACAAATTATCACGGCTATGCATCGATTGTAGAGTCATACACAGCTGCAAGACCACGACTAAATTTCAACCTTGTGTTGGTTTAGGATCCCTTTATAGTGGCAAGCTAATGATATCTGCAGTTGTTAGGCACATATTGAGATGCAGCGAAATGTTATATGGTAATCTCATTTAGAATGCACGTCATGTGGCTTCATTGTATATGTGGCCACAAGTCCCTCTGGTTGCAAAGCAATATGGCAGAGCCTGAACAGACGTCACCGACCACTCCAATCTGAACTTGCCTTTGCTACTTGCCCATTATCATCCCAGCAAAAAATGAATAAGTGAATCTGCTACAGATATGTGCTAGCTTATGCTAAGGACCAAGTATGAAGGGTGTTTTGTCATTATTGAGATCAGTTATTTGTTCAAGAACACTTGCTGTCAAACACAAATACATTGCTGTCGAAGCATCAAGACTCAAATATAAAGCAAAAAGAAGTGTCTCTTTAAAAATTACAGGCCACAAGGTGCAAGATAAATATTTGATATACTTGGGATGTAAGGCACGCACAAGAGGTGCTGCCATATTATACTTTTTCTTGTGTTGAAACCTGCTTGCTTTACTCACCCAACACATCTGTAAAGATGCCGTGAAAACACCAAGGAGCTGATGCAGCAAGGTTGAACACATGTCCAGGGATTCCACCATTCCTAAGCAGTCCTACAGCCTCGACAGTCCTGCAATCATTTGTAAGATAAATATAGTTCTACCTAAGGTTCTTGGTTTACAGACACACATCCAGGACGCATAACCACTCTATAGGAAGTTTGCATGATAATGCGCTGGGTAGCAAAACGAATGCCAATATCAAGTATCCCGGCCTGCCGCTTCTTTCTTTCCGTTCTTAATTAATCAATCCATGGTTAATAAATGTTCCCCCAACGTGAAGTTTACTGGCAGTCCGGTGAAGAATTGCAATGTATTTCAAACACAGTCCAATTCATGGCAAGTAAGCATGCAATAGCATTTTGTCAGCTGTTCGAAAAAAGAGCATGAAGTTTAGCTAAAACCCATGTTTTTTATAAACACCATTCAATTTGATATAAAAGTTGTAAGCATTATGTGAAGGAACACGGATTAATGTTTAATCAATGATTTCTTTTAATGTACTGATATGAATGCAACTAACTGAATATGAAACGATAATTTTTGCTTGAGAATTTAGAGATATGAACACTATCGCACTTGCCAGCTGCAACTTGTCCAAAACAGCGGCAAGATAGGCTAGTTTCTGTAGGTGAGCAGTAATGAACAGTGCAAAGTAACAACAAGAAACACCAGTAACAACAGCATGGAGCAAGCACAGACTGCCAACTGTATAATTTATTGCACAAAAGTTCGCCTGAATATCAGTCAGACAACTCGTGCAAATTAAGGTCCAGTTGGGAATGAACAAGTTACGAAATCAACAATGCCTGCTTTCACTAACAGGACCCTCATTCGCATAAAATATGCAGCGATAGACCCCTACCGAGGTACGTCACAGCATGACGTCACTGGCACATGTAAAAGGTGTGGCTGGAAAAACACTCCCGCTGGTGGCTCAGCCTGGTAGAGTCGTGCGGTGTTTGGGGCAAGTTTTAATTTTTCAAAGCTTACACTTCACGTTACAATGTCGACATTAGCTGTAGTATGTGTCAGCAAACATCAAGCTGTGTGGTAAACTGTGTGGTAAAATATTTGCCACGCTGTCTGTTTATCTTGAAGAAGTGAAAACACGTGGTGGCCGGTGCGAGGAACAGCGGCATAGTCTTCAAAAAAGTGCACTGTTGATTGTGGCATGTAGTGTGCATTGAAAGGTATTGAGAATATCGGTTCAACTGAGAATATTGTGTGTGGTGTGTGCAGTGTCAATAACAATGTGTCTTGTTTGTGAAGACGTTAGCACTCATGACAGGGACCTTCGATGAAAAAACTTGATTCTACATTTTAGTCAAGGTAAATATGCACTTGACGCGACCATCTGCAAGTGGGTACATCTTGGTGTTTGCGTTGTGTGCAGAAAAAATTGCATGGTCACCGGGCAGGAAGATACCATTTGCTGAAGCTGCATGTATGAATTGCCCCGACGAGTACGCAAGCCCAATAAAGGTATAACTCGTTTTATGGAAGGCCTCATATGTCTTCATGTAATAAGCAGAGATTCTTGTTTCACATATACTCAGTACCATTACCGCTCAATATTCATGAAGTGACAATGCAAACAACAAGTTTGTGTGTTAGGTCCTAAGAGAGCAATGTAAATATGCAAATAAGTTGTAGGTGTCAGATGCAGCGATGTAACTG
Source organism: Rhipicephalus microplus (assembly GCF_013339725.1). NCBI lineage: Eukaryota > Metazoa > Arthropoda > Arachnida > Ixodida > Ixodidae > Rhipicephalus > Rhipicephalus microplus. Next base: position 109,784 of record NW_023611020.1, read on the forward strand.
CGCAAAAGATTACGTATATATTAGGCTACAGGTTTAGAATCGCATACATCTCAGTGGTCTATCAGGAACGTCACAAACAACTTCCTTGCCAACCAGCCCTTGCACAAAGGGAGGGAACGGCTGGCACGGTGCTCGAAGTGACGTCACACTATTTGCAAACATAGAAAGGTTTCTTACTTAGGCAACATTTTGCACAATATATTTTTTAGATGCAAGACTGTACTCGTCCACATTGATCATACTGATGTCTTTTGTTGTTACTTTGTGCTGTGAATTACTAGGCATTCAGTCACCATGGTCTTTAAAAGCTAATTTCAGTGTTCTCTCTCATATTGCTGACAACTGTGTTGTTGCATAAATTGGGCAAAAAAGCAACACAGAAAGGCTGTCACAATAAATACACCAACATGGGTATTCTCCTGCAAACAAAAGTCGGCACTGGTCCTGTCATTACCCGTCTTCCTTCCTTCTTTGCCTTGTTTGTGCTGAAACAGCCAAACACCTGATGAGTTATATGAGAAATATTAACGCATCAAAACTATATGTGCTTGCATCAGCAACTACACAACAGCGTGATAACCGCACCCCTGCCACACAGCAGCGAAACATATTTTGAACATGCTGGCAGTGTATTATTTTATAAAAAGCAACTCTGGCAGATTACAAAATCTCACATTGTGCATGCAAGTTTTCTTCAAAGTCAGGCGTACAATGTAGGTGCTGGCCGGTACATTATTAGTTACAAGCAAAAGCGTCTTGCAGGTACACATGCAGATTGCACGAACACCTCTCTCTTTACACTAGGCACACACATTATATCTTTTAACAAGCACACGCCACTGTTTAGGGGCATAATAACGCTCCACCGTGAACGTATGCTAATCAACCCACTTAGGCGGTTGGCTAGGTGAATCGAGCCAAGTTACAAATTGTATCGCGCGCGAACGTAAATCAATTATGCTGCTTTGCATCAAATGGCACTGCAGGCTTCGTTTAATTAACAACGTAGCAAGCGCCGTGTGCGTCTTCCTCACTACATTGCACATATCAAAAAATCGATCACCATACACATGCATGTTGCCGCAGTTGTCTCGAATTAGCTCCAGTAAGGCCGCACCGATGCGCCATGGCTCTGCTGGCGTTAGCGTTGTCAAAGCGAATCGGCAACCGCACTCGCAAAGGCGCATAAGGTTGCCGTTTCACGACGCCTCGTTCGAGTGCAGCAAGACACACTTGCACTGAGTGGCATACTTGGTCTACATAAAAAAGTGTCCCCCTTACCTTTAGTTTCTTTCACACTGTCCTGAGGGAAGCAACCACAGGCGTCAGCCGTCATCTCGGAGTCCTTCGAGCGCCCGCCCAACCCGCCGATTCCTTGGATGACTCGCACTTGATCCGCACTCGAACAACCGTGGGAATAGGGCGCGATCTTAGCACATCACACGAACGAGGAACGGCGCTTCCTTGCGTAAATTTAACATTTCGTGCTCTCGTGTGTAGCAGCGCGAACACATGAGAGACGCACCCAAACGGCATGCCCCCGGAAACAAAACAACATGTGGCTTTAGCTGTGAATGGATTTGGCTTGAATATCTATATGAGGAAAATAAAAAAAAACATCTGTCGCTGCTATAAACTGAAAAAAATGTATGTTATCTGGAAAAATAACTTTAAAAGTGATAAACGGTTATTCAAAAAACAAGTTACAACTTATGAATATTTTCGCAGGTCTTTGTTTTGTTTTTCTTCTAGCAGACGACAGCCTCCTATACTGCTTCTACGACAGACGTAGTGCGGTTTCACGTTCGGTGCGTGTCGCCGACGCAAAGCTCTACAGTAGTGATATCAGAGTTATCAATTCTCAATGAATCATAGAATGGCTACAAAGCAGTAACATTTTGACATAGTGCAGTATGCAATCTTTCAAGGTATGACATTTCTTTGCTCTGAAGCAAATCAAAGCAAGCGGGCCGGCGCAATCAGCTGATGTCGCCACTACGCGAGGCATGGTCGTGCGCAATAGCGTCGCGCCCCGCGCTCGATTTGTCATCAAGGGATAGAGCTACTAAGTGGAATACAGCTAGATGCAGGGATTAATGGCGTATCACTCTAATTCCCTGTGGCGGCCGACTCAATCGCAAGAGAGCTCCGGGAAACAACCTTCAACTGCTCAAGCTTGTGTGTGGGTGTAAAAATACTTGATTTCATCCGCGGCGGGGCAGCAATCTACAGTTGAAAGACATGCGAAAAGCATGTGACGTATATACAATCACAAAACATATGCACACAACAATAGATACGATCGCAAATCGTACATAAATAAGCCAACACATAGCATTTAAAAAGGAAATTTATATACATACCTTAGACTCACGCGCAGTGTTCAGCGCGAATAGCTCAGCAAGTTACCGCACTCAGTTCTCATGTGCGAGCACAACTAAGTGGCGCAGGTTCGAGTCCCGCCAAGTCTAAAGTTTTTTATGTTTTTTTTCAACGTTTTTATTGTACTGCTATTTTTTCTAATGCCTTCGGTTCTAAAACAAAATAAAAGCAATATTGCGTTCAATTACGTATGTGGGACTATGTTTTTCGCGCAACAGTTATTAGTATTTTTATTTTCATTATTATTTTTTATTTGTTTCATAATATAACAAAATTAAGGACTAAGGGGAACATTGGGTCTGCTTGATTTTGAAGGGACTCGGGAAATGAGAAAACTCAAACCAAAAAATTTATTTGAGAAAAAACTGGGCATTTCACAGCCGGACCAGTTTCTTCAAGGGTAGGCCCTAGGTATGCGCGAGACTTGCTATATGACTCACCTCAAGCTGTGGCAGCTGAGGGAAGGCAATATCACCGAGAAGCAGTTCCAAAATATATTTTGGTTGATGTTTTTTGATTCCTCCAAAATAAGGGCTGCACAATTGTGATCGAGCCAAACCAAGAATTGCGGGCACGAAGTCATGAGACAGAAAATGAATAATGTTGATTGTTTGAAAAATTGCCCTCAATAAGAGGAACAGTTATGGAGTGCTGCGTAGCTTAACTCGCAGTAGGAATTTTATATATACATATAGATTGTTTAAAATGGACAATGTTGCACACACAGATATTGGTTCAATTTCTTTGCAGCATAGTTGAAGCATCTATGTAGAACTGAAGCATCAAGAGAAGCTCATGCATCCTCACTTTATTGCGCTTTACATAGCTTGTATGCGTCCATGCAGCCATGATATGATATATTTTAAAGCATTTGTTCAACCTATAATCTTCTTATTCATTAAAGCTGGCCCATAAGTTGTGTCTTATGTAGCACTACAATTGAAGCGTAATCTGCAAGTGGTCTGAAACAATGCTTCTGAAAATCTCAAAACGACCCAGCTCTATACACGACCATCCGTGCATCAATGATAAGCACCATTATGTGTCCGTACATATCAGTTGTGCTCCCATACTTAATTATTTTTCTGACCGCTCCCTCTGCCCCTACCTTGTTTCTGTCATGAAGCTGTGGCAAGTTGTGTATAGCTGTACTTATATTGTAGGAGCACATACTATCAATAAAAAAATATTTTTAGGCTACATGCAAGTAGTTTTCATAGATTTTAATTTCTTTTGTCAGTGCTCAGGAGAGCTAAGCTCATGGTCGATATTTTAAAAGGACGTTTCTCTTTGCCAATGTTAATTAGAACAGTTTCATTATTATTGACAAGTTCATTCACAATGAATTTAGTTCTCATTATTATTGTTTCTACCAAAAAACGAGCCCTTGAAGTTATGCTTTTTTTGCTTGATTTGTTTTCGTGTGACAGCATGCAAGTAAAATGACAGTTATCCGTGTGACAGACTTTAGCACCTGGTCATCTGCCGAAGTTGTATTCATTCTGGAAAAGGGCGAACAGCGGTGACTGACAACACAGACTAGCCTGCGTTATTCTTTTGTACTATATATGTCACTGTGCATTCATTTATAACTTTATAAAGCTCGGCTTTCCTGCTGAAAATGTGACAACAACTGTAGAGTTTCCACATTTTGCAACATTCACATGCCTTTCATACACTATTGCACATTTTCGTAAGCACCTTACAAAATGTGTATATTTCCGTAAGACCTTACATTCTGCATTTTCCTTATGAAAGCTTCTGTACACTCCATACACTTTCCTTATCCTTCCATATCTTCTATAATAAACTCTCCGTATGCTCCATAAGTTTTCCTATCGTTCCATATATTCCATAAAACTCACTCCATCCACGCCATAAAACTTCCTTATCCTTCCATATACTCCATAAAAAGCCTTCCATATATGCCATACATTTTCCTTATGTTTCCGTATACTCCATAAAAAGCCTTCCATATACGCCATACAATTTCCTTATCCTTCCATATACTCCATCAGAAGCGTTCCGTAAATGCCATACAACTTCCGTATATTTCCATAAAACTCCATATTTTTTCCATATGTAGTAAAGGAATGTTACGGAGTCCATATATTTTCCGTAAGATTTTATACAGAACGTTTCAGTAGGGATGCTTGCGAAACCTTCCTAAAACCAAGGAGGTTACGCCCAGCTAGTATAACGTAGCGACCCTTTCTCGTCAGATAGTGCTCAATGTACATGCCAATTGCTGTATATTGAGATAGTGCTCAATTCTTGCCATGAGACAGGAGAATTCGGCTTTGATTTAAAGCGCACGCTGCGAATTTTTTATTGTCCAACAACGCACAGGAGAAATCTCTCACCAGCACCACCTTCAAGGTCGAAGCCTAAGACATGTAACGCAGTTCTACGAGGGACGAATGGGTGCTGCTATAAATTTAAAGAGCTTCGCCCCTATAAAAAGTCTACGAGAGACGCCCAAGCCACGCCATAAGGAGCGTCTTAGCGTCTCACGTCGTCGTTAGCGTCTCACGGCGTCTCTGGGCTGGTGGACGCCCGTCATGGCAAGCCAGCCCACGAAGAAGGCGCTAGCCTTCGACGTAGTCGTCCCCGAGGGGACTAGTCCCGAAGACGTCGTTGACGCGACGTCTTCAATAGTAGGAATCGAAGAAGTATACTGCGTTCAGCACTTTGGAGGCCGGAAATACCAAGTTAGCGTCAACAGTGAGGCCGCACTGGCCCAAATCGTAGACGCATCGCACCTCGTCATCCGAGGAGAGCGCGCCGCCATCGTACCCCTGGGACCCCAAGTGACCGTCCTGTTCCTGCCGTGCCGCGTACCCAGCGAAGTCCTCGCACAAGCACTCTCTCCCTACGCGAAGGTGCTGCACATCACCAGAGGACTCATGAGATCGCGCCCAACCGTGACCACTGGGACGCGATATGTCCGCATGGAAATGAAGGCTTCGTCACCGGTGCCCAACTACCTCAAGGTCGTGGGCCATCGAGTAACCTGTTACTATAAAGGCATCCAGCGAGTGTGTCGTCGATGTGGAGACAGTGGGCACTTCCGCATGAACTGCACAGCTCCGTTTTGTGGAAGGTGCGGCGTTTATGGCCACGACGGGAAAGGCTGCTCGCTGCCGTGTCGCCGTTGTGGGGACCCGCATGCCACCGTGGCCTGCACCATCAGGCCATCGTATTCCGAGGCGGCATCCAAGGATTTCCCTCCACTTCAACCAGGAACGCCATCTAAGAACAAGTGCGACGATTCGTCAATGCGAGCCGTGGTAACCGACCACGACCAAGGTGCGCCAATCGCGACGCTGCACCAGACGCCCACTGCGTTTCCAACGATTCCGCGCCTGGTAATCCCTCCAGGTACTGAAAACTTAAGTTCCCCGCGTCCCGTGGCCATTTCTGAGTAATCGCAGGCCAAGCCCTCATCAGGCGAAGCGCCTCGTGAGGACGGCGTCTCGGATGGGAATATTGCATCTGAGGCTCCTCGCGTTGCTGCTCTGTCGACAACAAGTTCAGGTGTCATCGAGGAGTCTACATCTCAAGACGACGACGCCTGCATCTACGAAGACTCCAACAGCACCGCGAGTGAGGCGCCCCTACAAATTGACGAAGACACCAGCCCCAGTGACATAAGCCAGGACAGTGGAGACGTCTTTGTACCATCCTCGCTCAAAAACCCGGACACCAAACGCCACCGGATAACTACTCGTGACTTAGAAGCCCCCACCAGAGACAGAAGTCCCCTGCGGACTTCGACGCGATACCGGAAGCCCCGAGCTTCCGGTGGATCGCCTGGCCGGAAAAAATGACTCAGCCACTTGCGGGGCATTGGCTCCCGCACCTGATAAAGGTACCCCTGCATTTACGTGATCCTATACTATGTTTTCATTTTCCCCATGGCTCTTACTCTAAATGTTATTACTTTTAACGTTCAAGGTTTCCGAAATCCACAAAAACAGGCTGAGGTATTGGCTTTTGCAAGTTCAGTGCACTGTGATTTGCTGTTCGTGCAAGAAACAAATTTTTTCAAGCTTTCTGATGTACTCGCTTTCAAGCGCGCGTTCAATTTTGATTGTTTCTTTTCGTACGCCAGCACGCATTCGACTGGTGTCGGAGTCATTATTTTCAACCGTGGTCTTTTACGTGACCATCATGTTTCCTTCGACGCCTTCGGACGCGTGCTGGCGTTCGACTGCATCTTTTTCTCGTTAAGAATAAGATTTGTTGCCGTGTACGCCCCAGCGGCACGCGTGAACCCAAACGCGTTCTTCCAATCTCTTGATGCGTTTCTTTTAAATTCCCGACATGTGGTACTTTTAGGGGATTTCAATTGTGTCTTAGACTCACACGCAGACGTTCGAGGTCTGGGTCGCGGCCGGTCAAACTGGAATGTCAGAGAACTCGAACGTCTAGTGCAGCAATTGGCATTGAGTGACATTCATCAAAGTGTGCATGGCAGTAATTATGCCTATACTTGGCGTCGAGCAGCGTCGAGCAGCCGAATTGATCGCGTGTATGCATCCCCCAGTCTCATTACCTACGTTCACGACACCGGGGTAATGTCATTGCCACCGACACCAGTATACATTAGCGACCATCGGCCGGTTATGTTCTCTCTCCGCCTGGCAGTGAGGACGCCAACGGTTCACAGACCATGGCGTCTCGATTGCCGCGTCCTCCAGGACTCTCAGGCTACGGAGAAATTATCCCGAGCGTTACGCGCATCGCGCATTGGGGCCGATGTAGCTGATTGGGATCGCCTCAAAGAACAGTGGCGGCATCATTGCAGTGCGTCGGGCAGAGGACTTTGCACCCATATGTCGAAAGATGCGTCATTGTTAATCCAGAAGATATGCATTGCCAATCGAGATCCCAGTCCTTCCACTGTAATGCGGGCATGGCAAGAGGAGCTCGTTGAACGGTACCAGCGTATTATGCGCGCTTCTTCACTCTCGGCTGCAGCTTGGCGCTGTAGACGTGCACCCTGTGCGCACCCTGAGTTGCTAAGGTATGCACGCAGAGCTCTGCTTTGTCCACCAGGCTCGCCTGCCCACTCGCTGAACTCTATCACCCCAGCTGCTGTGGGTACACGCGACTTTCAGGAATTCACTCATCACTTTGAGTCAATGGCTAAATCTGGTGCTAATGTCTGTTACACAGCATACGTTTCTTCGCATCCTCTGCTCACAGATTTACCTCATGATTCCAACATGTCAAATGACGTCCTCCTATCACCGCTATCCGATGACGAAATCAAAGGCGCATTAGACGCAATGAAAAAGGGATCGGCCCCAGGGCCTGACGGACTCCCCGCAGAGTTTTATGCACTGTTCTGGCCTATCATTGGTCCAAATATGTCACGCGTCATTCGCCAATGTTTCCAAAATATTACACTTCCAACTTCTTTCCACAAAGGACGTATAACACTAGTTCCCAAGAAAGACCCAATGTCCACGCGACCAGAAGATTGGCGCCCTATTACCCTGCTCAATGTAGATTACAAGCTGTTGGCTAACATTTTGGTGCGCCGAATCAGTCCATTTCTTGCAACATTAATCGCTCCCCACCAGGTCTGTTCTGTTCCGGGCCGAGAAATACACACCCATACGTGGTTAACGCGTGACATCACTCAATACACCATTAGCCGATGTGCGCAAGGGCTGTTGGTTTCATTAGATCAAGAGAAAGCTTTTGATTTCATAGAACATGGCTACATACTAAATGTTTTACATGCATACGAATTCCCGGATACGTTCATTGACCTTATCAACGCGATGTACGCTAATTTAGAAAGTACCCTTTACTTAGATTCCCGTGAGAGTCACGCATTTAGAGTCACGCGTGGGGTCCGTCGAAGGTGTCCCCTCTCCCCAGTGTTATTTATCCTTGCATTAGAGCCCTTCTTAAGGGCCGTTGAACATCACCCGCAGATTCGTGGCTTACCCCTACCCGGTAACACTCAAGTAAAGGTCGCTGCATATGCAGATGATATCACTCTATATGTACATAATGAACAGTCGCTGCGGCGTGCTCTTGATACATTCCATGATTTCGGTATTATCTCCGGTGCAAAGTTAAACTTTTCTAAAAGCCAGTATTTTTTCATTGGCAACCCCAGCGGTCGTATCAACATCACGTCGCCTTTACAATGGTCTCCTGAGATTTCAATTCTCGGAGTTACTTTCACTGTATTTGGTATACAGGATAGCATCTGGTCATCCGTTGTACAAACTCTTCTAAATGATATCAAAGCAGCCAGGCACTTCGAATTCCCCCTCTTGGAACGCCGATACTTAACTCAAACGGTGTACCTAGGACAATTTTGGTACCTTTGCCATTCTGTTAAATTACCGCTCCACGTCTGCAGGAAAGTGCAAAGCTGCATCAGTTCATTTTTTTGGTCTGGTGGCACAGAATTGTTATCGCGTCCAGTGTTAGCTCAACCGCGAGATCAATGCGGTTTCGCATTCCCTGTCGTTTCCGTCGTGGCTTCTACATTGTGCATCCGCACTTCATTGCGAATACTAAGCAATGATGACATGCCCACTCAGACACTGGCTCGCTATCATCTGGGGTCATCACTACGTGTCTTCTTGCCGGATAACCAAATAAACAAAGGTCCCCAATCAACTGAATTACCATCTTTGTATCGAGCCCTTCTGGCATTTCACCGACGTTTGGAAGCTACGTGCCCAGAGATAGAGGTGGCCGATTCTAAAGTGGTGGACACAATGGCTGCCCTTCTACGGCCCTTGGTGCCTCAGCATCGTCAATCTGTATTGAACCGCGCTTGGAAACCGATAACTGCCGCAGTGTTGCCAGGGCATCTCAGAGATTTTGTCTGGAGGTTGGGCTGGGGCTTGCTCCCCACGCGAGATCGGTTGCAGCGATGGCAGGTAGTTCGCACTTCCACTTGCCCCAACTGCGTCATGGTAGAGACCAATCGACATGCCACGTTTGAATTTGTGGTTTCCCGCATTTTGTGCCCTGTTACTGGAATGGTATGAAGCATTTGTGTTGTGTACATGCTGTAAATAAACTTTTTCTAAACAAAAAAAAGAAACTCACCTCCGCACACGTCGCTTTGTAAAATCAGAACCCGTCCACTATGCACTTATCTCTTAGCATGTGCATCTATTGGAAGTTCAGTTGCAAAGCGTCCGTTATGCTGTAATTCATTATACAGAAAACGCTCCGTTTTTCGTAGTTTAGGTGCACTACAAATCTGTTCAAATTAAGCGGACTTATAATTATCGCGTGGATCATAGAATATGCGGACGTTATTCAAGCATTATTTGGTTGATTACCACGACATGACTCGCTGCAATTGAGGACAATTCACAAAAGAAGTTACTTCTGAACTCGTTATCGCAAACTAGGGGCTAATAAAAAGCTGTGGCTGGTGATTTTGCGTTATGTTCATAGAGCCTGACAGGGGTGCGGAAGTAATATATCAGTGATTGATAACCTGAAACAAGCACTCACACGCATTGTTGTCAGTAGTGAGCCTTACTGAAAAAAATATTATAAAACACGTGTACGATTTTGAACAGCGAACTGCAATCAAAATAAGTTAATCAATAATTTGCATCGGCTTACGTCTCTTTGTTCGCAACTCCATTAGCATCACTTTCAGCTTGCTTAATAGCTCCAGCGCAGCGTGTAAATTCTTACCTGATAAAAAAAGACTACTTTATCGCTCTTTCGAACCTGCAGGTCTGCCTGGCCATGCACGTTTTGAAACATATTGTAGTCAATATAGGCCACCTGCTGGGAGGAAGAATGAAAACGAGGGCCTCCTAGTTTACTACCCATTGTGGATACCGACGCCTTCGTATTGTCAGAAGTTGGCTGTACCGGAACAAGGGCGATGGTTTGAATTGACTCAAGTGTGGATTAGCCGAGTTTGAAATAACCAACTTTTACTCTTTTGAGAAGCAGTGAAGTGGCCAGTACGCGATAATGTAACGAAAGGTGTAGCGACACAATTTGTTGATACTTCTGGTGACGAAAAATCATCATGTCCTACTGCTTTGGAATAAATAGGCATTCACAGCAACCACTCGTTTAGCAGTTTTTGTGTTGCGATGCCTCGAGGATTTTCTACCCTTCTTTGCCCGCAATAATAAACATTTCGGTAAGACTTCACGTATAACGTTATGCCTGCGTGCTTGGCGTTCTCCCGTGAATTGTTTGAATAGTAGTCCCGGTACAAGAAATATAGAGTTATGTTGAAGTTACGGATGGTCCGGTTGTCGTTGATGTGGTCAAGCATGGCCGAATATGTCGCCGGAGCGGTGGCATCATTCGCGCCAAGAGTCGCGGCGCATATTCTAGGCAACGAACAGCCAGCCGACAAGAGCACAAGCACTGAACGTATGGCCGCATCTACTGCGGCCATCACCTGCATCGTTTGCATCGATGGTGGAGGCCGTCGCGTTCTTAGGAGGGGGCGGGGCTGTCGCCGTCATTGTGGCCGGGCTCGGGAACACTCACGGAAGGGTGCGAGGTGTTTGCCTAGGTCGATCGGGTGCCAGTGGTGACAACCATCACAAAATGAGCAGACCTTCACTAAACGCCGAAGTAGCCTTGCTTGTCGTTGTTGTTGACAGCGGTCCTGGCGTGTTTCAGCGCTCGTCGACGCTTCAAAGGAGCCATCCGAAGAAGCGAGCACGGTGGCACCGCCTGCTAACTTTAACGCAGGGATATTTGCCCATACTTGTGTAGAAGTCAACACGTACGGCCACGTGTCAGTTTTGTCGACTGACCGATGCTCTGTGTGCCGGTATTAGTGTACCGCATGCATTGCTTCCTGTATTTAGAATGTACGCTTCACGGCCACAAGTTCGGTCAAATGAAGAGTTTCACTGTAGAAGAAGCCAACTACTGCCTTCACTGACGTCACGAACTTGCGACAATAGAGCCAAATGATGGTTCTACACGTGGCTCATCTGATATAGTTGCCGATTGGGGTGAAGATAATTCTTCGCCAAAATATAACCGCAGAACATTGATAACTCAGTGTTTTAGGAATTCTACCGCATCAGGAGGTAAAACACTTCGTTCGACGATTGTCCGAGGAAAAAAAATACAGAAAAGTATGTCTTTTGCACTTTAACTCGGCCACGTTTTTTTATTGGCATGAAGAGACCGAGCCAAGTGGCTAATGGCGGGTGCTATGAGTTCGGATGGATTAACCCGTAACATTTTGTTGGGAAACAAATAAAAAGCTTTATCATGTCGTAATTGTACCTTGTTTCGAAATTCTCTGGTTCTGATTTCTGCAGTAGGGGCGACGGGGATGTTTTCCAACTACGACTGTTGAAATGAATCAAACAGATTTACTTAGCACACTTTCCAGGTTCGCTTTATTAGAGGCTGTCTAGGAATCACAGACCGCCGCTGCATACCCCAAAGTAGTCCAAAAAAACTTCTTGTATGCTGATCATTTTAATATTTTCGTTGTTCAACGACCTAGTGTGCGCCAAACCTATTCTTGTTTTATGTTATCTTTTTTAGCAATAAAGGCTACTTGTTCATTACAGCGCAAATAAGTGGTTATATTGCCGCAGAGATTGCGCCTACGAATCATTTTACGAAGAGAACGAACGAGACGCTGTGTGGGCGTTTACAGTGCCTCACGCGTGCTCGCGCATCTTGCGCAGGGCAGCGCATGCCTCTGGTGCACGAGCACGAGCCGGGGAGACTGACTGACCTGGTGGTTGTTTGCAAAGGCACAACTATGCGGAACGCTTTTAGCAGACTCTTCTTTGTGTCTTGGCTACTTTTCTGAGCACAAGTTCACCTTAATAAATCATTGTGTGTGTGTTCCCCATCTTTTATTACGTGACATTCTGGTGGAGGTGGGGGTATGATTGAAACTCCCCTTGACGCAAGAGAAAGAAGCCCTGACCCTCAGCGATTGGAGCCTGGCGAACTCACTCAGGTACACAAGCGTTCAAGACAACGGCTCCGAGGCGAGTCACCTGAGTTCGGACCACTCCTCACTTCTCCAGCAACACAGGTAGCGGTAACCGCCAACTTCACAGAAATGGCCAATCCAGCTTCAACATCTGAACTCCCCGTGTCTCCTCCTGAGCCCTTCCATGGTGACACGCACGAAGAGGTGGAAGACTGGCTGGAGCGGTTCGAGCGGGTTGCAAGGACCAATGCTTGGGATGAGGCGAGGAAATTAGGCCGCGTGTACTCTGCGTTGGAGGATGGAGCGAAAATATGGTTTGAGAACCACGAAGGGGCAATAACGACGTGGGAACACTTTCGGCAGCATTGCTGCGTATGCCAGCACGTATTGCCGGGAAAGGGCAGGAAATGTCCTTCAATCAAGGAAACGTACGAACGAGATTGTCAGCATGTATATCGAGAACATGTCCAGCCTCTTCAAGCGCTGCGTTGCGAACATAACTGAAAAAAAGAAAGTGCACCTATTGATGCTTGGAGTCAAGCAGGACTTATCTGCAGGCTTGGTTCACAATCCTCCACGTACCGTTGTTGAATTCCACACAGAAGCCTCGCCCGTAGAAAGAGCACTGCAGAAGCGTGCCCGTCACTACAGTCGAGATGCCAGTAGTCGGACGTCCTTTGCCAAAGCTAGACAACACTAGCGAAACACTGAGGCAGCTGGTGCGTACCATCATAAAAGAGGAGCTTCAAAACATGCTGCAACCACAAGTCATGCCGACAGTTTCATTCCTCACATCCGTCATCCGTGATGAAGTTCGGCACGCCATTCTGCAGCCGGAATCAGAAGTGCAACCTTTCTGACTTCAACAACCACTGCAGGAACGCCGTGTACCAACGTACGCAGACGCTTTACGCAGGGGTACGACGCCGCATCTGGGATGGGTGACTCACGACCACTGCTGTTACAGGTTGCGGTCATCTGGGCTGCTTGCTCCTGGGTCCCCGGATCCTGCGAGCTGGCTGGCACCGACCGCCTGCCTTTTCCTTGGCCTACCGAAACCCTTCTGAGGCCTAACTTGGATGAAATCGGCGCCTCAATCTGGCAACGCGGAACTTCCGTATCTCCTCTTGACGTCAACCGGGGAGTATATAAGCGCCATCCTTCAGCCGCCTTCTTTGGGTACGACGCCACATCTGGGATGAGTGACTCACGACCACTGCTGTTACAGGTTAGTTATATGAGGGCTGCTGCCTGTACCAAGTGTAGTCATTCCTTTCTCATTGCGGTGTCGTGCCCACCGGAGTTTTGCGATGTGCTGAAGCGAGTGTTGTGTTTGCCGTATAAGTTGTGCTCTAATGCCTTGAGGACATTGCTTATGCTTTCTGGCGACGTCGAGTCGAATCCGGGACCAATGAGCAAAACTGAAGCTGATTCGTTTGCTTCGGCATTAAAAACAATAAAAAAACTTGAAGCTGATCACACCGCGATGTCAGCTGACCTGAAACGACTAAGTGGTGAGCACGAGACTACTAAAATTGAGATCAAATTACTCCATGCAAAAATCGCTGCCCTCGAGGCAACACTTGCTTTGCAAAATAATGCAGGAGGACCCACTGACAATGCTCTGCTGCACGTTTCGGATCGGCTGACGGAAATCACGTCTTGATGCGACAATGCTTAAAATAGGCAGCGGCGGTCAAACCTTCTCTTCTTTGGAATTGAGGATAGCGAACCAGAGGATTGGGCCCAGTCCGAGGAAAAAATAATTAACTTTTGTTCTGAACGACTCAATATAACAACAACCAGTGCACAGTTTGAACGGGTTCACAGGCTTGGCAGGTTCACCGAGGGAAAAAACAGACCAATAATTGCAAAACTAACTTTCTTCACAGATAAACAGCAGATTTTGTCCTCTGCACGGAAACAAAAAGGTTCAACGTTTTCAATCGGCGAAGATTTTTCGCCGGCGCCGCGACAGGCCAGGCGCAAAATGGTGAGCTTTCCCAAAGCCCAAAATAAGGCTTTCAAAGTGTCAGTTGACAGGTTGCACATTGATAAAAAAAACATACGTCTATGACATCAGCACGGACGCAGTTGTGCTATCAAGCAGATAGCTAAAGTCGAACAAGTCCTTGCAAGACCACAATGTGACTTCACTTCATACCATTCCTACATTATCGCTGTCATCTAATAATATCCGCAGCCTGGTGCCGAAACGGGATTTAGTCTGCTCAATTCTAGATGACAGTGACTGCGACATACTTGCCCTTACTGAAACGTGGCTAAACCCAGATATCACCGATATCGAAATTTTTCCCGACCGTAACAACTTTCACATATATCGAAATGACCGTAAAAATAAGCGTGGCGGAGTTGTACTTATTGCAGTAAGAAAGACTGTGCAATCATATGCTATCAATGTTCACTCTGATTTAGAAATGATCTGGGTTGCCTGTGTTACAAAGTTCACCACACTACTTATCGGCAATTGCTACCGGCCCCCTGATTGTTCCCATTCATTTGTAGACGACTTGCGCAGTAGCATAACCCAGGCCGCCAATTTATGTCGCACCGACGCCATCTACATCTTCGGCGACTTTAACTATCCCGAAATAGATTGGATCCAATTGTCTTCCTCTTGTCGCAATTCCACGGAATTTATAAACCTTGCGTTAGATTTTAACCTATATCAAATAGTAAACCAACCTACGCGCGGCTCTAACATCCTTGACCTAATTCTTACGACAGTTCCTGAAACAGTAGGTACCGTTCTTAACATAGATGGTTTTAGCGACCACAGCCAACTCCAAGTAACTGTTAACATTCCGCTACCTTTCTCCGGCACCGACCACAAACATATTCGCGACTATAGTAAGGCCAACTACAGCCAATTTAACGCCGAACTCGAAATTTTTTACAACGACACATTCCTACCCCTTTTCGACCATCGTTCAGTAAATGATTGATTTGTGGGGTTTAACGTCCCAAAACCACCATATGATTATGAGAGACGCCGTAGTGGAGGGCTCCGGAAATTTTGACCACCTGGGGTTCTTTAACGTGCACCCAAATCTGAGTACACGGGCCTACAACATTTCCGCCTCCATCGGAAATGCAGCCGCCGCAGCCGGGAATCGAACCCGCGACCTGCGGGTCAGCGTCGTTCAGTAAATGATAACTGGGTGCTGTACCGAGATAAACTATGTACACTAACTAATCAGTATGTCCCCCTCGTAAAAGTGAAAAACGATAAAACAAACCCATGGTTTACGAAATCTCTCAGGCAACTCAGAAATGAAAAGAAACGTTTATACCGCACCGCTAAACGCCATGACACGCCCTCTGCGTGGCAGACATACAAGAATTTTATGAAAAGCTACTGCGCGGCCGTACAATCTGCTAAACTTAAATATTATTCTGTCGATCTACCTTCCCTCTTGAAATCAAATTCCAAGAAGTTCTGGTCACTTGTTTCTCCTCAACAAAATGGCCAACAAATATCTTTGCTAGATGACGACCATGTCCATCTTTCAGATAGTCATTGCACATCAGCATTTAACGCATTTTTTTCATCCGTTTTCACCCTGGAAGACCATTCCGACGTACCATGCGTTCCCGAACTTGACATTGCATACATGGAACCTATATAAATAACTGCCGAGGGTATTGCTCTTCTACTTAATAACCTCAAGCTTTCCACTTCAGCCGGCATCGACGACATTAATTCTAAAATTCTCAAAAACACCGCCTCCGTTTCTGTTAACATTTTGTATCACCTTTTCAGGCAATCTTTAGCGACAGGTCAACTCCCTTCTGACTGGAAAATTGGTAAAATAGTGCCTGTGTTTAAAGCCGGTAATAAGCATTTACCCGAAAGTTACCGTCCAATTTCTCTTACCTGTATATGCTGCAAACTTCTTGAACACGTAATCGCTTCCCATGTTTTCCGACACTTAGAATCAAATAATTTCTTCTTTCTGAACCAACACGGATTCAGAAAGGGTTTTTCTTGCGAAACACAGCTGCTAGAACTAACAACCGAGCTGCATTCCAATATGAACAGTAACCTTCAGACTGATTGTATCTTCCTCGATTTTTCTGAAGCCTTCGATCGCGTAGCCCATTGCCATCTGATTTCTAAATTATCTGCCCTCCGATTAGACTCTCTTACCCTATCTTGGCTTCGCAACTTTCTTTCACTTCGTCAGCAGTTTACAATAATTAACAATTCCCCATCCCCTCTTTTCCACGTAACTTCCGGCGTTCCACAAGGGTGTGTCCTCGGCCCCCTACTGTTCTTAATCTATATAAATGATCTGCCAAATAACATATCTTCCTGCATGCGAATTTTTGCAGATGATTGCATAATTTACCGTCTTATATCATACCCTGACGACCATTTAACTCTACAAAGCGACCTTCACCGCATTAATGACTGGTGTAACAAATGGTTAATGTCCCTGAACACGGAAAATTGTAAAATAATCTCCTTTACGCGCAAACAAAACGTTTGCACTTTCCACTACACTATAAATAATTCTGCACTATCACAGGCATCATCCTATAAGTATCTTGGTGTCCAATTCACACCCAATCTCTCCTGGTCTCGCCACATCACCACCATTAGCGCGAAAGCCTCCAAGTCCTTAGGATATCTGCTCCGTAACTTACATAGCTGTCCCGCTCACGTCCGTAAACTAGCCTATCAAACCTTTGTCCGTCCACAGCTTGAATTTGCCGCTCCTATCTGGTACCCTTATCACAACTACTTAATTAACATGCTTGAAGCTATTCAGAATAGGGCGGCCCGTTTTATTTCACGCAATCATGACTATCGCAGCGGCATAACGCAAATTAAAAACAATCTTTCTCTTCAACCCCTGAGCACTCGTCGCGACATTTCCCTTTTTTGCCTCTTTCACAAATACGTGTACACCAACAGACCCCTCCCACTCCATCTCGATGTTCCTTCCATTACTTCACGTAGGTTGCATAATCACTTCAGTTTCAAGCGATTATACGGGGCAACTGATTTATTCAACTCATCTGCTCTTCCTCGCGCCATACGTTTGTGGAATGGTCTTCCAGATAACATCGCATCTGTATCAGACAATAATTCTTTCGGTCAGTTGCTGCTTAATCTCTTCTCACAATAGACTTGCCACTGTTCTGCACTTTTTTTAGCCCGATTATGTTTGTTGCACACTGGAAATGTTTTTGTGTATGGGCATAGGTTCTGCATTTTTTGGGGCTTTTTCTATTGTATGTTCTGCAACTTATGAACAAATTACGGCACGTCGGTGAGGTAAAGCCAGCTGGCTATCTTTGGTTGATGTCGCCTTCATATGCTATGATGACTGTATTTGGTTCCCACTGTCGTGTGTGCACTATGAAATCGCCTTTTTTTTCTTGTTATCGCCTGTTAACTTCAACTTATATTGCAAACCGCGTCATATTTTCATTGTGCTTATACGCTTTGTAACGCGTGAATTAATTTTGTGTGATCTGTAAAACTTCACCAATTACTCCCCTTACTCAATGCCCTGTAAAAGGGCCTGTAAGGAATTTTAAATAAATAAATAAGTAAACTGCCATGCACAATGCCTCGTTTGTGATTCCCGGTGCCCACCAGTCAGCTTCGCCCAGCTCACCTTTTCTTGGAGAGCAGAGACCACGGAAAAGCTACGTGCGGCGCACAACCGACAAAACACCACTTTGTTTTCACTGTGGAGAATGTGGACATCTTTACCGACACTGTCCATACCGAAGAGTCGGTCTGCATGGGTTTTCTATGTGTGTTCCATGCCTGCGTAATGGTGAAGGCCTGTAGAAATAGAGGAGTACCTTTCAAAGCAGCGATCTCCAGTCGCTAGCTTGCAGCACCAGCAAAGATCACCAGCGCCAAATTGTTATCGATCGCCAAGTCCGCGACGGTCAAGTTTACCACCAAATTCACGAAACCATCAGTCAACGAGCCCGCGTCAGGAAAACTGAAGCCAGCGACCTAGGGAGGCAAGGCCGCTGATGTCCGACTGAGCAAAGATCCTCTATCAAGGTCCCAGCGAAAGAGTGACGTGCAGAAAACAACGACAAAGATAAGTAAATAACACATTTCTTCGGACTTGCGTGTTACAGTGGACGGGCGGGAATCGAACATATTGGTCGATACGGGTGCTGATTATTCAGTCGTAAGCTACGCAATCGCAAAAAATTTGAAGAAAGTTTTGACGCCATGGAGTGGACCGAAAATACGCATGGCTGGGGGCCATCTGGTAAGACCTCTGCGAAGATGCACCGCCAGGATCGGCATTCAGGGTGGTACTTATGTCGCTGATTTACTAGTTCTACTAGAATGCTCGAAAGACGTAATACTCGGAATGTATTTCCTGCTAGCTTACTGCGCCATAATAAACCTGCAGGATTCGAGTATTTTCCTCGACAAAGCTGGCCATGGACGAGGAGGCAGGAAGTTCTGCATTGCGTGTTATCGACGTAACCGTGCCTCCGCGATGCAGCGTCCTGGTTGGCGTTAGAAATGAGGCATTCGTCGACTCTGAAACAATTGCGGTTGGCAATGTCGAGCCGCTGCTAAAGAGAGGCAGTTGCATAGCTGGAGGCATTATTCGCTTACGTCATGGGCTTGCCATGGTACGGCTCACCAATATCGGAAATGGAATTCAGCATGTCGCAAAAGACAGTGCCATCACTTTTCTACACAGATTTACTGAAGTTACCGACTTATGTGCCGTTGCGTCGAGCCACCTACTTCGGAAACTACGCATGACCTTGGAACATCAGTTTCCATCAGCCGGTGTATCGCCAGCCGAGAGGAAAATCCTACAAGACTTCATGGATGAATTCGCAGAATGTTGTTCCACCTCATCAAGAGTATGTCGCACGCAAATCGTGGAGCACAGGATCGTAACAGCGGAAACAACCAGGCTAGTGTATCAACACCCTTACAGAGTTTCGCTCAAAGAACGAGAAGTTATAAATAGTCAGGTGCAAGAGATGTTGCAGGACGATGTCATTCAGCCATCTAGCAGCCCGTGGGCATCACCGGTAGTTCTTGTGAGAAAAAAAAGGACAACACGTTGAGATTCTGTGTAGACTACCGGAAACTAAACAGCGTAACCAAGCGGGATGTATACCTCTTACCGCGTAATGATGACACATTGGATCGGCTACGGCATGCCAGATATTTCTCTTCGCTCGACTTGAAAAGCGGATATTGGCGAATCGAAGTGGATGAAAGAGACCGCGAAAAGGCCACTTTCGTAACCCCGGAAAGCTTGTATGAGTTTAAAGCACTACCTTTCGGCCTCTGTTTTGCGCGAGTGACATTCCAGCGCATGATGGAGAGTGTCCTCATGGGGCTGAAGTGGCAGTCATGCCTACTCTACTTGGACAATGTTGTGCTATTTTCTGCGACGTTTGACCAGCACGTAGAGAGGCTGCGGTCAGTGCTTCTGGCTATCCAGTCGGCCGGCTTGCCAATCAAACTAGAAAAGTGCAGTTCAGATTGGACAAGCTTCGTTTTCTTGGACACGTAATCAACCTGGAAGGTGTTGGTCTTCATCCTGACAAGCTGCGTTGGTCGCAGGCTTCCCAAAGCCCAGAGACAAGAAAGAGGTACGTTGATTTTGGGTTATGCGCTTAGTACAGACGATTTGTAGAAAATTTCTTGAGAATCGTTGAACCTCTAAACAAACTCACAAAAGACGAAGAATCATTCGCTTGGGGTACAGAACAAGAAACAGCTTTCAAAGAATTAAAGCAACGTCTGCAAAGTCCGCCGATCCTTGCCAACTTTGACGAGACCGCTGATACGGAACTCCATACAGACGCAAGCAATATCGGTCTCGGCGCAGTACTCGTACAACGGCGAATAGAAGAAAAAAAAGTGATAGCTTACTCCAGCCACACCCTACCAAAGCCGGAAAAAAACTATTCCGCGACAGAAAAAGACCGTTTGGCAGTGGTATGGGCTATCAGCAAGTTGAAACCATACCTCTACGGAAGGCCGTTTCGTGCTGTCAGCGGCCACCACTTTCTTTGCTGGCTGGCGAACTTAAGAGACCCATCGGGACGTCTTGCCAGATGGATCCTCCGACTGCGAGAATACGACATTACTGTTTTATACCGGTCTGGGTGAAAACACATTGATGCCGATTCCTTAGCACGCTCGTCACTTAACTCTACTTCTTCAGAAGAAGAAGACTCGACACTTCTGTGTGATACGGAAGCCTCAGATATCGCGGAGCTTCAATGAGCTGACGCAGAACTGGTTTCATTGATCGAACACTTTGAAGGGCGTGGCGACCAGGTCCCACGTGTACTTAAGAGAACATTATCTTCATTCTGTCTCCGTGAAAATGTGCTATACAAATGAAGTTTTGGGCATAATGAAGAGAAGGTCTTACTCGTCGTCCCGTTAGCAATGAGGCCGAAATCCTAGAAGCTTGTCATGATGAACCATCGTCTGGTCACTTCGGCGTCAGCCGGACATTTACCATAATTCTTCAGAAGTATTACTCGCCCAAGCTGCTGGCCTCCGTGCAGCAATATGTGGAGACATGTCGCGAATGTCAAAGGCGCAAAATGCCACCACTGACAAACAACACCACCTGCTCCAGCCCATAGACCCACCTGCTACACCATTTGAACAAGTTGGAATATATATTCTTGGATCATTACCGATATCATCATCGGGCAAGAGGTGGATCACCACCGACTACTTACCGCGGTGCACTGAAATCGGCTGCCTTGAGCGAGGAACGGCAGCTGAAGTAGCCAAATTTTTCGTGCACAGCATAATTCTTCGACATAGTGCCCTAAAGGTAGTAAACAACGACCGAGGAGCAGCCTTCACATCGAAGTTGATGCAGTTTTTGAGAATAATGACGAACACCGGTCATAGGAAAAGCACTGCGTACTATCCCCACACGAATGGGTTAACGGAACGCCTAAATCGCACGATACCTGCTATGCTGTCGATGTACGTGGACTTGGAGCATAAAATGTGGATTGAAATCCTGCCTTACGCAACGTTCGCCTATAATACGGGCCTCCAAGATACCACCAGCGTCACTCCATTTCAGCTTGTCCATGGTCGCATAGTCAACTCAACTCTCGATGCTATGCTACCAGTCGACAATGACGTCTACGAGCCATCCGACATTGACTAATTTCTACAGAAAGGAGAAGCACGCCAGTTGGCAAGGCACCGAATACGTGAACAACAGTTCAAGGATGTGGACTACTACAACCTGCGCCGCAGGAAAGTTAAGTACCAGCGAGGTGATTAAGTATGGATCTGGACACCAATACGACGCCGCGGCCCGTCAGGAGAGGTCTTTCGACGGTACTTTGGTCGATATAAGGACCTTCGCCAGCTAAGCGACTCAACTTAAGAAGTAATCCCTGACGTACAAGAGCGCTCAAAACGGCAAAATTATGCGGAGGTCATCCACGTTGTCCGCATGTAGCCATACCACGAAAGAGAAGCATCTACCTCCTCGACAATTAATCTTCCGAATTCACACATCGAGACGATGCGCGTTTCGGAGGGGAAGTAATGCCGCGAAGATTGATCCTACCAATCATTTTACGAAGAGAACCAACGAGATGCTGTGTGGGCGTCTACAGTGCCTCGCAACCAACGAGACTCTATGTGGGCGTCTACAGTGCCTCGCGCATCTTGCGCAGGGCAGCGCATGCCTCTGGTGCACGAGCACGAGCCGGGTAGACTGACTGTCCTGGTGGTTGTTCAGAAAGGAACAAGTATGCGGAACGCTTTTAGCAGACTCTTCTTTGTGTCTTGGCTACTTTTCTGAGCACAAGTTCGACCTTAATAAATCATTGTGTGTGTGTTCCCCATCTTGTATTACTTTACAATATTTACTCCTAAATATTTATTGCTGTGCACTAAGCTTAACGGTTGGTTATTAATAAAAGATGTGAATTCGAGTGGTGGCTTCTTGTGGATTATGAAATCTCTACTTTTTTTTGCTAATAACTGTCATCTGCCACGCAAATACCTGTTCGAAATTTTACGTAATGCTTGATTTAGTAGTAAATTAGGGCTAGATACTTCCCTTATATATTATGCAGTCGTCTACGAGCAGCCGGCTCTCTGCTAACTCCGGCGTATTTCAGTGGTAATTTAAGTCTGTTGATCGGTTTTCGCTGCTCCCTTGGAGGGGATGGATGTAGACCACCCCGGGCGCCTGCCGGCACCAGCGGCGTCTGCGGCGGCCGCCTCCAGGAAGCGGATGGGACAAGCGAGTGACAGCGACAGTGAAGATACTCATGCTTACTATCTCAGCAGTGAGGACTTTTCAGATGACGGTTTCCAACCTGTGCTGAGCCGCAAAGCGAAGAGGAGGAACATGAGGACATCCTCATCCTCAACTATTCGAACTGTAAGTGAAGCGCCAAAATCGAACACTTACACCATCCTGTTTCTGCCTGCACTTCCTACCGTCAGCATGAAACGCCTTAACAGACAGTCTGTGTCCAGGTCTCTGGAAACGCTCGTGCCAAATGAGATCACGGATATAAGAGTGAACGCCAGAAAGAATATCCTGGCTGTTGACGTTTTGCACACAAGTGCGTTGGGCATTCTGCGCAGTGTAACTGACTTGGACGGCAACCAGGTGCGCTCTTATGTTCCCTTGGGATGTGATTTAGTAACCGGCGTGATCTACGACATAGATGTGGCTATTTCCAATAATGACTTACAATTTCTTGTCAAGCCTACAACTGATACTCCAATTGTTGATGTCACCTGGCTAGGCAAGTCTCGCTGTGTGAAGATTGCGTTTAAGAGCACATCACTCCCCTCTCATGTGAAGGTGGGGTACTTCAAACATGCTGTGGGGCCTTTCATTCCAAAGCCTCTCCAGTGCCGTAAATGCATGAAACTAGTGGTGCAATTATATAAAAATTCCAAATCCGGACGGAGGCGGTCTGTCGGTGACGTCAAAAAGTGGGTGGTCCGCAAAGGTCGCGAGGACGAGAGGAAGTGAACAGCCAATGAGGGAAATGGAGGCTTGCGTCATCATTTTGACGTTGACTTGGGGGCCGTATAGCAAAGTAAACAGTGTTTGTAACATGTTCAGAAGTGTTTGACTATTATTGCGCACTATTAAAATGTGTTGGCACTAGTTTTCAATTGTTTAATAAGGAATACGATACAATTGAAACGTATTTTTTCTGTTATTGTTCTAAACAACGCTAAATTTAGCGGGACGGTTTGTGGTGGCGCTAGGTACAACTTTGTTTCAAGCAGTTACTGTTTTTAAAACTCCACTACTAAACGGCGCAACTTTCGAAGTCGTCGGCTCGGTCGAGCATAGTCATGGCGGAGGGCAACGGCACCGCTAGCCACCAGCAGCAGCGGCTCATCCGCGTTTCCGAGGGTCAGCGCGCGCTGGTGCTCGCCTTCATGAGTGAACATCCGCAGCTCGCGGCGAAAG